>JASDQU010750718.1:0-11476 GCA_032191745.1 Picea mariana
GTTCATCTCCCTCTCTCTTCCTCTCACACTATCTCTCTCTACACCCCTCTTTTTATTTCTTTCTCTCCCTCTCACACATAATCTCTCTAGCCCACCCTCTTTTTCTTCCTCTCACTCCCCCCTCACACTCTCTCATACTCTAGAAATTTTTGTACATTGAAGGGTAACACATGGGAAGGAAGGACATGGCCTTGACCTAGACTTGGAAAGATGTGGACCTATACATGGAAAGGTATGGCAAGGCCTAGACCTAGACCTACACCTTGACCTAGACCTAGACATGGCAAGGCATGCAAAGAGTCATACCTATGCCTAGACATGGAAAGGAATGGAAATACCTAGACCTAGACCATGACCTAGACTTAGACCATGACCATGGACATGACCTAGACCTAGACCATGACCTCGACCAATGCGAAGTGTGTACCATAATGGAATGGATAGCCATAATCATAGTTGAGTTGGTACCTAAATGGAATGGATATCCATATATAAATTGTGAGTTTAACTTACTTCACTTGTATTAATAATGTTTGCAAACTCTTATCATCAAAGAAATCACATTGTCTAAAAGAAGGAGACCCACCATGATTTGTTGCTTCTCTTCTATATTTCATCATCTTTAACATGCACACAAATATTGATTAATACACTCATAAAAAAAATATTACTTTGCAGATTACATGAAACCAATTCTTATGCCTACTCTGATATGCTTTGTTGGCCTTAAGGAAATTCCAACGAGTAAAGAAAAAAAATCACAAAGCTACCATTAAACGGTGACCTATACCATGACCTAGACCATGACCTGCATCTAGACCGAAACCATGAACTAGACCCTGACCTAGATCTAGACCATGAATGATACATGGAAATACCTAGAACTAAACCTATACCATGACTTTTACCTATACCTATGCCTATACCTAGACATAGACCTAGACCTTTATCTTATGTTCTCATGTGTTTCCCTTCCATGTCTAGCCTTTCTTTTCCTTGCATTGCATTTCCTTTCCTTTCCCTGTCTTTCCTTTCCATTTCCTTTCCTTACCTTTATTTGCCTAGCATTGCCTCACCTTTCCTTTCATTTCCCTGACTTAGACCTAGACCTAGACCTATACCATGGCCTATACCTAGACCTATACCAAGATCATGTCCTAGAACTAGACCTAGACCTTCCCTTGTCATGCCTTGCCTTTCCATGTCTATCCTTGCTTTTCCTTGTCTTTATTTTCCATTTCCTTTCCTTGCATTGCCTTTCCTTGCCTTACCTTGCATTTCCTTGACTTTCCTTTCCTTGAATTAGACCTAGAACATGAATTAGATGTATACCATGACGTATACCTAGACCTATGCCTTGCCTTGCCATGCCTTTCCTTGTCATACCTTGCCTTGCCTTGTCATGCCTTTCCTTGTCATGCATTTTCTTTCCTTTCCTTTCCCTGCCATTTTCCATCGTTGCATCTCTTTGTAGAATTAACATATAACATCATTATCGTTGTATTAACAGCATTTCCATCCATTAGGGTTTATCATCTTACATCTATTTAGCATTGATTGGTTCTATTTATTTCAAGGAATTAGTAGCTAATGGTTTACGATTCTTTATTCTTGCAATGGACATCTTTTTATCATTGCATATTACTAATTTTGTATTGATTTACTACTTTTGTTATAAAATTGTTATATGTTTAAGTGTCATATATTTCATTCTAGTTTTCTTACATCCTTTCTTTTTCTTTGACAGCTATTGTTTCAATGTGTTTAATTTACTTTTATTTCTTAGTAAACATCATTGATTGTCTTAGAAACACCCCTCAGACCTTGCCTTTACTTTCCTTGTCATTCTTCTCCTTACCATGTCAAGCCCTTCCTTTCCTTGCACTACCTTTCAATGTATTTCCTTTCCATGCCTTGTCTAGGTCTACATCTAGGTCCAAGTCTAAGTCTACATCCAGGTCTAGGAAAGGTCTAGTTCTAGGTCTAGGTCATGTTCTACATCTAGGTCTATGTCATTGTCTATATCTAGGTCCAGGTCTAGACAATGACCTACACCATGACCTAAACCATAACCTAGGCCTAGACATAGACCATGACCTATACCTAGACCTATACCTTGCCTTTCCATGCCTTGCCTTGCCATGTCTATCCCTTCCTTGCCTTTCATTACCTTATTTTTTCTTTCATTTTCTTGCCATTCCTTGCCTTTCCTTGTCTTTCCTTACTTTTCCTTGTCTGTCTTGCCTTGACATTCCTTTCCATGTCTATCCTTTCCTTCCCTTTCCTTGTCTCACCATTTACTAATAAAAAATAGATTCTTAGCGTTGAAGCTTGAGGAGGCCATGGTTCTTTTTGTTATAAATTTAAATAAAAATACAAATAATCATGAACATCAATCCAACCATCTTCAGATAACAGATGAGGGCCATAATAACATATAGTCATCAACAAAAGAAAAAATTATGTTACATGGAAAAATTTATTAGCCATAATATGAAGTAGTCATCAACAAAAAGCAACAAGTATGTCAAATATGGAAAAGGTAGAGATAATACAAATGATCAAACCATGTAATAACTCTCACAAGTTATTCACTTGTAAAATAGTTTTAGTTTGACCACAAATTTAAAGGAAAACTCTTGGAACAAAAGTAGCCATTTGCAAATGTGAATTTCTAGTATAGGATTGTTAACCAAATATTTTAAAGTAGAATATTATTATAAAACTAAAAATTTCCTCCCAACACATAATGCCTAAAATTTTGCAGAGTGTACACCATGACTAATCCTTCTCACTAAGTAGTGTTATAGTTGTTTTCATCTTGTGAAAGTTTCATACTTGTGAAATATATAGGATGATCAAGGTTCCCTTATCATGGTTGCAAGAGGACTACACCTAATGAAATCCTTAAAGCATCAACATGAACATGAAACTCAATCTTCCAATTAGGATATACTAATATTGAGGAAGCTATCATCTTCTGCTTAAGCAATTTGAAGATAGATTCACACTCAAGAGTACACAATAATAACTCAACTTTCTTTGATACTTTCTTGAGTGGTGTTGTAATAGAGGGATAGTTGTGGATAAAACATCTATAGTAGTGAATATGTCCTAAAGTATACCACAACTACTTAATATTTACAATGAAAACAATATTTGTAGGGTCCAATAACACTCCTTCTCTATGAATGATATGTTCTAACAAGGTACCAAAGGGTACATAAAATATCACTTCTTCATGTTTAAGGCATTAGGGGAATTTTGAGGTAAAAAATGGGGCGGGCTCAAAACAAAAACTGCACTATCAATATGAAATTTAAAATAACCAATAGGATTCAATATGATGATGTCAACCATAAGGGTAAATATTTTTGTGGGGGAAGAAAGAAAATTACTTTTTTCTCATATTTTTTACTTATCTCCTTATAGGTTTACTCAAATTTCAAGTGTAGGCACTTATTAGATGTAAAATTAAATTATGCATCTAATGACTACTGCTTTCCATACTTTTGATAGATGGACAGTGGGATATACTAGAAATACATGAACAACCATGTTCACAATGGGACTAATACAATTTGATTATTCTATGGGAAAAATCAAATCTATAGCTGACATTTGGTCAATTTCCTTCTTGACTTTCTATTTAACCGAAGGGTTGAGGCAATAGGGTCAATGATTAACAATCTTAGCATCTAACTGCAACTCTCTCTTCATTTCTCCTTGTTCCCCTTGAATTATCTTCATCTCAATAAAACTAGAAAAAAACAAGTATGAGTGTTTCTTCAAGAATCCCTCAATATCACACATAGCTTGTTCATTCCAATAATCTCCAATTGATTCCATAATAGGTCTCTCCTCACTATCAATATTGAACTTCTACAATTTCATAGGTTATTGAGAGGATGCACTAGAGCCACTATCACGATTTTCCTTATACTCTATTGATCCTTTGGATTATATAAAGTACATATGCCTTAATTCTTCAATACAATTTGCATCTACCCCACCTTTTCCCGCTTTTCCACAACATAGTGGAAAATATAGCTATGTCATAGGTGACTAAAAAGCACACAACTCTTAGTGAAAGGAAAAAATGATAGGGAAATGGATCTTTTACAACTTATCACTGAACAAGATCTCTTTAATTATCTTCAAAGTTGTAGAAACTTCATATTATCTACCTACAAAGGAGAAATCCTAACAAAATTGAGTTTGAAGGTCAACTTATCTCCCGGTATACCTTCTTGTCTCCTCTTGCATATACCAAGCCTTAGGAATGAGTCCCAAAGTATGGAAAATATTATAAAAAAATCCTTCACATTCCCATTTCTAGACTATTCAACATGAATACAAGGATTTGTGCTATCCTCATATAAATCTAAATTTAAAACAACTTTACCCTAATATAAAGAAACATATTGAGATTGAAATTTAGGTGGGGGGAAAATCTATGCTTCATGGCTACATGCACTTTATCCGAGGTGGAGATATCCTATTTATGAGTTTCCCACTATCTAGCAAGGGTGGCCCTTAATGCCATATCCAAAGTAGGGATTCTTTGGTCTTCCAAAATTGTGTTCTTCATATTTTTTATAAATTCCTCCATATTAGAGATATGTCATATATAAGGGGTATGCACAACTATGATCCAATCCATAGAACATGCATAATTGAAAGACATCTTCAAGAGGATATGTAACATCTCCTAATTTTCCATTCCTCCAAAGATTCTTTTGAATCACTCTCAAAAGAATGGATATTCATCCAACTCACTGAACCATTTGCTCTAGGATTAATGTAGTATCTTCTCTTACTAGAGTTCATATGAAAAATATCATCTACTACATATTTTTCCATGACATCATCTATAGCTTCAATAGACCTTAGTCCTTTATAAGGGCCCAAAGGATGAATAATACCAGTACCATTAACCTCAAATGTCATTGTTTCCTTTTTCAAATCAATGATGAAACAATTGTAAAGATGGAAATCAATTCCTAATAGAAATGGATAAGTTTCATTCATTTCCATAATCTAAATTAAGGTTCAAAATCAACAATGATATTTACTGGGCCACCAAGAAGTGCGCCGGATTTCGTTGGCCACTCATGATCATGGGGCACTCCTTAATTATTATTGTAGTTAGTGTTTCATTTAGTTTTATCTTTTTCTATTGTAGAGATTAGTTCGCTTCAATAGTTTCTGTAGCAAGAATTTAGTCCTCTTTTAGCAATTACTGTTGTAAGCATTTAGTTAGTTTCTTCAACTTCTACTATAATCAGCTAATAACAAGAAGGAAAAGTATTCCTTTCTTATAGAAGGCACTCCTCTCTTGCTCAGTAAATGTGATGGTTATTTTCTCTTCTAATTATTCTTCTCCATTTACATGTATATTCTATTTTCTTTGCTTTGCATATCTAGCTTATGTTCTTCATTGTACATTTAGTTTTCTATGTGTTTTTCATATTTGAATTGCAGATCATTTTTTTATTAGAGGATGGTACCAAGTTAGCTTTTACCCAACCACGAAATTAAGAAGAGAGGCCTTCTCAGAACCAAAAGTCCTTCTCAAGACTTCCAGTGCACCCTCCTTAGGGCTTCCAACACATTCATTTTTCACCATTCTCCACATGCCCTCTTCAGGGTACCGAGATATTCTTAGGGCCCTCAGGAGTTCAATTATTCTCAGCGCAACATTCATTGACAAATTGGCATCCGTGGTGCATGAAAATTATGTCACCATGAAGAGAGTCATCTACAAAGGATTATGCATCCACTCCCACAGCTCCAATTCATAATTTAATGATGGATCTCCAGGAGATACTTTGTCTGCAACAATGTAGAGCTCCAAAACCCATGCGACTCAATACGCACTTCCAATTAACTAAGTTTTTGGGCCAAATGATTGGTGAGAATGTCGACTCTTGGCTTTGTAGTATTTTCACATACTTTCGTACATGTCCTGAGATGATAGAATAAATGAAGCTTCATATTGTCGGTATGCAACTCGAGGGAATTGCGCACACATGGTGGGACACTCAACTAGAGAATTATTCCTAGGGCATGGACATAGGCGACTCGGTCGAGACACATACACCACACATTACAACGTGGATGGGATTTTTCAAGGCACTCAGAGATCGCTTATGTCCCCCGAGATATCGACATAACCTCCTTTCCAAACGGTTGCAGCTCCGACAAATCTCCCATCAGTCAGTACAAAGCTACATAGATGTCTTTTGCAAGTTGTGCATCCAACTACACATTTCATATCTGGAAGAGATATTGATTATCAAATTTAATTTTGTTTTATTAACAATTTTCCGTCATGAAGTCGATTTGTATGAGTCTCCTTCCTTAGACAAGGCCTTTCTTTGGACCTTTTCCATGGAGCATACAGTGGCTCCTCAAATCCACTCTCCCCCCAACCCAATATGGTCCTTTTGCTGCTAGTCCTTCACATACTGAGCATTCCATTATTTATGTTGCTTCCCCATCCACACCTAGAAATGCTCCATGTTGTACCTTTCATAAGACCAACTTGCATGCATCTACAAACTATTGAGCACTAAAGAACATTCACGCCAACCAGACTCTATTTGCATAGGTCTGTCAACTGGATTCCTCTGACCATCCCAGAGTAGTCTCTCTTGAAAAACCTAGCAAAGTGGACCCTTCTCTGATCATGATGAACACTAATGAACTCAACGTCTATAATATACCTTTTTTCACACATAATTGTTATATTAAGCATGAGTTGGATACTCTCATCTAGGACAACAGAAGCCAAAATAACCTCGTTTCCCAGAACTTGGTCACACACCTAAACCTCCTTCCACCCTCATGGGTCTTCACATAGATAGAAATCATAAGAAACAACAACATCCACGTCTTTAACCATTATATATCATTTTTCCTGAATACGCAATCCATCATTAGTCATACTCAAACATTATCTCATAATAATAAACTATTCTAAGTTCACAAGCATGTTATATGCATATCCAAGCATGTACATATGCAAAATTACACATTCATATGCACCAAGAATTCATTGTCAGCATGCCTACTAATGCATATGCAATTTAACTTCATTGTATGCCTCATGCACTCTAGGGTATTTCTGTTTTAATTCACTTATTTATTTATCTATTTCTGTTGTAGTTTGTTTTCCTTGAACTCCATCAGATCCTTGTTGCCTTCCATGATCCCCTAATTCTTATATGCACTATTGTTCCTTGATCTAAATACTTTCTAGCCAAGTTCCACTTTTCCATTCTACAATCCATCCAATGTGTTTTATTTTCAGTAGCCTCTCCTAGGAAGTCATATCCAACTTTACCTTTATGAAACATTCCAACACCCTGGAATGAAGTAGCTCAAACATTACATCACCCTACTAAAACATTCTTGAATCAAATACTATTACTCGTAGTTTTCCATTAGGTTACTTCATTAACATTTCCCTTTGAAAGTATACCCTTCACACTTAATACCATTCCCAAATGGAATTCCATTTTCAGTGAGTGACACTTTTCAAGTGAGAGAGCATTCCAATTTCTATGCACTGGCAACCTGCTTCCACTATGAACTCTGATACCAAAAGCGGATTTCTTTCACTATGTACTTTTAGACAAGTAGATAAGTCATATCTAACAAATCCTTCTCTGGAACTCTTATTCTTGACACATAGATATTAGTCACACACTGCCTCTTAAGCTCTTTGTTTTCTTCTTAGTCAAGCTTGCAACTGTCTACACATTTCTACCTTCAAGACTATGGAGCGTTACTTTTCCTTTCTATTCCCATTAATGAAATTATTCACCCGCTAACTTCATTTCCTATGTGAGGATTCTTTCCTTTGTAGTACCTGCAATTTTTCACATTCTGTAGTAGCAACATAATAATTCTTCTATTATTTTCTTCTCGAGTTCTTTATCCACTTTCGATTACTCTCTTTGTAGATCTTTTAATACGTCATCCAAATTTTGTAAGATCCATCATGCTTTCATGACTCTGACATCTGATCTTATATTGTAATTAACCTGATTATACCTCTAACCCTCCCAAAATCTACAAGCAATCATCTGGTTAGAATTATACATATTATACAAAAATTGTCAATTAAATTTATAGGTACCTTTTCTGTTTAATTTATGAAGAAAATTATATCAATTATAAAAATTATCCAAAATAGAATGATTCGAGGTCATCCTCCTCTAGCTCAGCTTCCCAAAGATTGCAATATTTCCCCCAATTCGATATCTGCGCTGAAAGTTATGGCTTCCCGAAAAAACCACTTTCAACCCTTTTTCTCTTGTTTTGCAACAAGGTTTTGTCGAAAAATTACACATCCCCCTTTAAACTATTACAAAATCTGAATTCTGCACAGGCTCTTCCTTCAATCCAATTTCCATGTGACCACAGTTCGAAACTACAGGCTTATTAATTCTTTAGAGCCTTCCTCTAGCTCTTTTCTCTTTATTCTCTACACATGACCTTGTTCAAACATAATGTCCAATGGATTATTGACTTCTATGCCCTTCACACCTCTAAACAACCCCTTTACCTTATCATGAGACCGACACATGGAACACGTCCTCCGGACTTTGGCATTCAACTATTCTCCCTCTTCAATATCCTATTTCTCCTGGAGTTAAGCTTCGTCAAAGCCCTTCCAACGAATCTACTAACATATCGGACATTCGATATTTGATCTTCCGTTGACTGGATGGTCCGGTCCCATTTGGAGGCTTCAACAAGATCAATGGTCATGACTTAATCAAACGTTGAGACAGATGGTCCTTACACACTTCCGAATTTTGGAACTTCGGGCTTCAGAGGTTCCACCTATACGAACAACATTCCCTCCGAACATCGAACTGGTGAACTCATGGAGAGGCTCTTCGGAGTATTCTTACTACAGTGTTCTGGAGCTTCGGACTTCAAAGGTTCTCACAACAACATACTCCCTTATCACAGAATGTCAAACCTCCGAACCTCCAGAGTCTCATCAACAGCTATGCATCCAGGGGGTGATATGTGGTGAAACAAATATGGAGATGACACGTGGCCCATACTAAGGGTGACACATGTCAAGTTATAATTGGCACAAAGGGTCTATGAATATCAAGAAACATGATGACACGTGGCATGCATGAGGTGGGTCCACGTCACCCTCAGTGACATCAACATGTCACGTCACTCTAGCACTCTGTGACTTCAACTACTTTAGGCTTAAGAAGTTTCTTCTGCGATACACCTCAAAAATCTCGAATGTCAAACTGGTGAACTCCCGGTCTGTTTCTCTCCAGAGCTTCAGGATTTTGGTCTTGGGGGGACGTCACCATGTAACATTACAAATATCCCGAACCGACGAACTTTTGAACTATGCTTCTCCAAAGTTTTGGGACTCCGACACTTTGGGGCTTTGAGCTTTGGAGGAATTTTCAACTCCATCCAACAATTCCTTCAAATGTCAAACTTCTGAACAATTGGTAATATACGGACATGTGTCCCGTAACCACATATGGTCTGGATTGACTCTCAATCTTAAAGAAAACTTCTCCAATTGACATAAGGACTAAAACTCTCAAATTCCAAATACTTGATAAACTATAGACACATGTCCCAGGCAACGAATGATCATGATTTTCTCTGGAGTTCGGGACTTCGGGAGATTTTCATCCTGACAACTTAAGGACTCACTTCTCCCAGAGTTCCGAATCTTTGAAGTTCGGTGAGATCTACAGACCACGCTCGCCTACGCATATATATGATAGTTGGAAAATGATCTTCTCCATTGTGCCTCACCTCTTGATCTATCACTGATCCAATGACCCAAATTTGTCCTCGGACCAATCCAACGGTCAAGTACTCCTCCCAGTGATATGTGACGTAGATTCACTCTGATACTTCAGAGCTTCAATGGTTTTACCTCCTTTTCATCAAAGACTTGTCATTTTCCAAAACAACGAAGTCTGAAGGACTCTGGTGCTTAACGACTCTGTACCTTCTCTAGATCCGACGAATGCAAAGGACTTTTCTTCTCCCAAACAGATTCAACGATCCAAATCTAAACTTGATCCCATAGTGGCGATCATTCCCGAATAAAAAATGGATGGTCATGATCCTTCAATCCTTTACTAAGGATCTCAGAAATTTTATCTTCTACAGGGACTCTACACTGCCATTTCTCCCGAGCTTCATGACTTCAAGGTCCTAACTCGATCTCAACCACAAGATCTTTTCGAATGATTTTGGCCTATTTCGGCTTGGTGTTTCAACCTGTAGCCCTGATACCAATCTGTAACGTATCCACCCATCCACATGTTGGGATATGCCACTTAAACAGTCTGCAACACACCCAACCACTAGCAGGCGCGGCACACTACAGTCCCAAGACTCATTTCTTTGATCTTATCTCAAAATCAAAGTATTGTTCAATAAAATTAGAGGCATGAAAGTTGCATGCATTAATCAATATCCATGATACAACATAAAAGGGATAAACAATGTGTCATGGACAACAAATAACCAACATACATGCACATTAAAATACATATCTTGGAGATATTTAAATACACAGTGGAATAACATTATACAGAAAACACAGAGAGCACTTATCTTTGCAAGTAAATCTCCACCAATTGGATGCATACCAAGGATGTTCCTCCCAACCATAGACAATATTGTTCTTTTACTCTTAATAGTAGGTCACCCCCAAGCCAGGGCTATGAATCCACAAGGACAGGTCCTAGGCCAAATCTAAAAACACACGACAATTGGCTAACTAGCTCTCAGGTTTCGTAACCTCACAACAAATATGAATTTCCATATCTCTTTCCCCCTCAACCTATACAACCCAAAGAAATAAACACCTTTCTATGCCCTGTAGTCCCTCGGGCTATCCCACTTCTCTCTAGGGCTCTAGTGCTATTGGTAAGGAAATCTCCCTACTAGAAACTCCAAGGATTCTCAATTTTAGACATTTTTATCCGAAATGTCATCAAGCTCATGCAAATAGGCATTCATTCCCTCCTGGAATGTTCAGTAAATTATATTACATCCATTTATCAATGGCTCTACTCTTCCATCCATTAGTATCCATGCTCATCCCAAAAGCACATGCAATAGCTAGAATGAGTGAGGAAAAAGGAAGAAGAAAAAGGGAGCAAGGGGGAGAAGACAAACCAAGGGAAGAGAACCCAACTGGAGGAAGAGCGACCCCCAAATTCATCCAAAGCCACCCTTATGTAGCCATTTGTATCCATGCTCAAACCAAGAGCACACAAATTCAACAAGAATGAGGCTCCTAAAGATGAAAATAGTGAGAATGGTGTACAATGAATGAATAAGAGCAAGTGAACCTCCAAATAAACCAAAGATGGGTTTATATAATTACTTGGAAATCAAGAACCACATGGCCTCCCCCAAGAAGCTCATGTAACCCCTTTTCTCCATAAAATCA
>JASDQU010750718.1:11575-27050 GCA_032191745.1 Picea mariana
ATCCAACGGTGTACTTTTATTAATGTATATGAAGTATTACATTTCCTAGGCACTCTAGCAAATTTTTGACTTTACCGACTCACCAGCCTAAGTCACAATTACATAAAACATTATAGTTCTTAAGAGTTAAAACTGGGATGTTACATATAGATAGCTAAAGTTGACCATGTCAAATTCATCTAAAAAAGTAGGATAAGGAAGATCATGTCAATCCAATATCTAAGTCGTCTCGTTAATTATACTTTACAACTCTTATCTATTTGTAGCCAACCTACTCCACATCCCTTCATTCCCCTTGTGCATCCTTTTCTACGATATCTATGCTCTTATATCATGTAATCATGTCCATGTAGTCTTTTACAACATCCTAAATGAAGAGGCCAACAATCGATATCTTTTAGTTACCTAATATTATGTAAGGGGAAACTACTAATGTAAAGTAGAGATCAACACATGGCATAGTGAAAATTAATTACTCATGTGATGATAGGATTAATTGATACCACTTGTTTACTCCATCGGGATAGATTCACCATATGACATCATGAAAATTAAATATTCCAATGAATATGTTTTCTTGTAGTAGCATATTTATCCTATATTTTATGAACCATTTTTAACAATAAAGTTTATGTTTCTTTTCCCCCGTATTTTTTTATCTTATACTTTTATTGTCTATTCTCATTTTTTTTCCTTGTCTTCTCATTTTTTATTGTCTATTCTCATTTTTTTTCCTTGTCTTCTCATTTTTAAAAGGAGACTTAATTTTTTTAAATAACATATATGATATCCATCATTAGATATGTGAAAAACAAGCGATTAAACTTAGATTCTTGTAATTAACATGACAATTAACATTATAGACTGTATACCATCATTCTTGAAATTCAATATTAATGTCTATAAAAGGGAATTACAAAAATGTAGAAGAGCTTCTAAAATAAATGAGTTATGTAGTTTTTTTTTACATGATTTCAGTGCAAGACTTATTTTAAGTTAATAATTTCATATGTATTATTCTATATTAAGTAGAGAGAAGGGAGAGAAGGGATAAGGAGGATTTTATCACTCAAAAGATTAAAACGTTGTACTTTGTCATAATTTGTTTTTATAACAATAAAAAAAATATATAATTTTATGAATCTAAATATCACAAATAAAGTTGGAAATTCTTTATAATGATAAAAAAAATTAATCTTATAAACCTAAATATCACAAATAAAGTTAGAAATATTTTAATATTAGAAAGAATTTTATGACAAAAAAATTAAAATAAAAAATTGTTAAGTAATTTGATTAAAAAAATAACAGACAATTATGTAATGAAAAAATGCTAATAGAAAAACTTAGAAGATAAAGATAAAATTGGTATAAAAAAGGATTTTAAAAATAATTTCAATATTACCATTAATGCATATCTCTAAACCATTATAAATTATAATTTGTAATAAATGAGCATACATTAAATATTAAATGAGAGAATACATTGATTTTCCATTTCCTTATGTTGATGGTATTAGGTAAAGATGGATAAGATAAAGATAAATTGACTTTTAAAAAGAGCTCTAAAGGAGAGTGTCAATTTTAACCTAGGCAAAATTATAACTCTAGACAAAATTATAATTGGATTTGGAAAAATAATTTAAATAAAAAAACAATTTAATTTTAATTTAGATAAAAAAAATAGTTTTAAAGAATTTTTTTTTTCATATATCACAAACCTTTTTCAACACAATTTTTTTAAATTCCACAAATCTTAATTTTTTTAAAATTAAATTTATTATCAAATTTTTTTAGATAAATTGGATTACACTAAGAATTTAAATTTAATGAAATCACTTATTTTTGTTGTTTAAATTGCATTTATAAATCTCCGTGAAATCACTCATTTTATTGTTTAAATTGCATTTTTGAATGTATCAATAAATTCAACATCCTCAAAAACTCCTCTGGTACTAAAATTATAGACTCCATTGCACTAAAAATTTTGGCATTGTCTCACCCATTTTTATTGTTTAATTTGCATTTTTAAATACATCACTGAATTTAGCATCCCCAAAATCTCTTATAATACTAAGATTATACATACTCAATCAAATAAAAAAAACAATTCTAACAAATTATGACGAAACACAAAATATGTTCAGTAAAGAGCCCAAACTTAAAAAGTTTATACTACAGTGACGATTTCTGATCTGTCAACAAAAACATGATTTATTCGCAAGGTTAAAATAGTATTGAGCAATTGACTATACATGCCGTATTTAAATGGTATTATTATCGTTGAGTAAAAATAATAATTATTAATATTTTCAATTATTTACTCATATTTTTAAATAGATTTACGTTACTCTTAAAAAAAACTATTTTCATGTCCTATATTCTTATACACTAAACAATATTATTCCTTGAATTTGAAGTTTCACACTGCTATCATCCGTGATGATAGCAATTCCAATTGAATTGTAGATATTGATAAGATCATGGAAATGGGCATCACTCTCTATTCCTCGCATATTCACGGATGCATTTATTACTCTTCTATGTGACCTTTTATTATTTACTAAAGTTATTAATGCGAAGAGAGAGACGTGAAAGTACGGGTGCTGAAGTTTTGTTATTATTTACCAAAGTTATCAATGTGACGAGATAGGCGTGAAAGTACGGGTAGTGAAGTTTTGAAAACCAGAACAAGTTTTGTATGGTAGCTTAGTCCCTGTCAGGTTGGAATGGGAATAAATGTATTGCTATGGCGGGACCGAGGGAGAAATAGAAGTCAAAAGCAACGGACCTGTGAAAAGCAATTTGAATTACAGGTTGTATCCATGCAGAAAATGACTCGTGACAGTGTGTCACAAGCCAACCATAATCCATCGGGATGGTAGATGGCCTGGGAAGAATGCTTGTGCGGAAGTAAGGCCGGATCCCCGAAGAACCACAGTCTCGAATTCCCTAATTAGTTAATCATAATATTATATTAGTATGGGGTTAATATGCGAATTATGCAGATTGAAGCATAGGTGGTATCCATGCAGAAAATGACTCGTCGCAGTGTGTCAATGCCAGGCATAAGACATCAGGCTGGTAGATGACTCAGAGAGAATGTGAGTGTGGAAGTAAGGCCATAGCCCCGAAGAATCGGAAATTCCCGAATTAATTAATCATAATATTATATTAGTATGGGGTTAATATGCAGATATTATTGCAGATTAATTTGTTAGCACCAAAACAAAAACTTAACAAGGATGCCAATCCTATTGCGTTTTTTATAGATGTGATACTCATGTTTAAGTTTTTCCCTGGGGCGTGTATAGTTCACATATGGGACTTAGAAAATTTCCTTCGTAGTGACTTGAAGCAATCAAAAAGGATAGTAATAGTTTTTTTTTTTAAATAAAGGTTCATGGAAAAAAGGACCAGGAATCACACATCAAACATTCAATTTTAATAAACACAATTTCCTGACATCCAACATAGTTGAAGAAAAAATTTTCTGAGCACATAAAAATAAAAGAAGATGATCGATATGCATAAAGAGAACTAATTTAGCATTCCGAAAGCAGCCCACAAGGCACCATCGAAATTGTTCCCAAAGTAGTTTTCTTTGAAATTTATCAAAAATTAATAATGTTTGTTACATATTTATGGAATCTGTTACATATTTCTGGAAATTTAAATGTGTTTTTCATATAGACTGGGATTGGGGCTCTCACAAACCATAAAAGAAATAAGTACAAGAAATAGGATTGTAGAAAGAAGAAGTGGGCGACTGTAGAGAGGAAGACCTGAAAAGAAGAAATTGAAAGTTATGAGTCTTTGGTTAGAGATTTCTATTTAAAGAGGTGGAATAAATGGATAAGAAAGCAAGATGTGATCAATATAGACTTACTATGATAGTATCTATTTCTCACTTTTCTATTTGCTTACTGATGCCTTTTTATTGCTCTCATCGACGACCACTTGAATCGTGCCAACCGGTTGTTGCCCTTTGTCGGTGAGCCTATCGATTCTCCTTTGGAGCCATTCTTCAATGTAGCTTCTCATGAAGGGCACGTTGATTTCATCCCAGATTTTTATGTTGAAAAGATCATTTTCTAATTTCCTTAGATTGATAGAAATACTATGCAGAGCTTGTTCAATTTCTTCATTGTGTGTTGAATAGTCCACTAGCCAATTCTCCACATCATCTTGACCATATTCATGGATGTCGTAAAACTTTTCTAAAGACAACCCCTTTAAAATATCAACTTGTTCATCAAAGGCTTGTTTGGTTAAGGACAAGGAGTTGAGGATTAAATTTGGGTATTGAACCATGTCGGTACTTCCGACTAAGTCTATTTCGATTAGGTTTCTGAATAATTCTTCTTTTTCTGATATGGCTTGTTCACATGATTCAACAATGAGATGTAGGTTTTTAAGTTTTTTTTTTCCAGCATGCTTTTAATTGTTTGATCCGGTTTGGGGAGGGATATCTTCTCGTCTTCTTTTCAGATCTGAGATGTTGATGACATGATTTCTAAAAGGGATCACCGTCTCTAGATATAAATGTTCTTCATTTTTTAAATCTTCCTGTAAATGTCCGTGCAAAGCATGTTCCCTCATTCCAAAGGAAGCTATATTTTGTGATGTTTCCCAGGCTTCAGTAATTAGCTCCATTATTTTCTTGATATTCTTCTCCACATAGACTCTACAGGATGTGAGGAGGATGGAGGATCCTTTTAACTTAGTTGTAGGGGTGGAAGGCACGGTTTTTGCTAAAGGACTGGAAAACAATGGGGTAGGAATCAAATCCTCCTCCAATTCCTTGATTCGGTCATTCAGTCTTGCATTCTTCACTTCAATTCCTCCAATGGAATCATCAAGAGCATATGCGGCTGCTCAGTGAAATCAAGAGATTTGGGATGGCTGCATGTTCCTAAGGTTAATCTCTGAATGAGATTTCCCTTTCTTATTTGTTACATCTCTCTTTTCAATAATTAAATTTTTAGATTGGCTGTCAAAAACAACGCTCTGGAATACGAAGGATTCATCTTCTTCAAAAATGTCGGTCTCATCTATTTCCATTGTGGAACTATTGTGCATTGCATTCGCAGACTAATCAACTTTGCGGAACACATCATCCATAACAGTATCAAGTTGAATGCTCTCACTTTCAGTTTCGGGCTCTCCCGCCTGCCCTGCAATGTTTTTTCTCTTCTTCGTCACAAGAAGCTTGTGAGAACTATCAATTTTTCCACAAGGAGGGTTCTTATCTCCTCCTTCGTTTGAAGAATTCTCAGGTGCTTTCTTATTGGGTTGGGTTGTTGAAGCGATGCTCCGTGATGTCGTGCTCTTGGGAGTCTTGGATGGGGACTGGACACTCTTCTCACTGGAGCCTTTTCCATGTTATCTATACAATTCAGTTGTGCTTTGCAATGTCTATACGTCACCATCGTCAGGAGTAGGAGTGTTGTCGTCATTGTCTATGTCTTCGTTCATGCGTGTATGGATAAAAGAGCTTCTAAAGCCAACTGCTAGTAAATGTTCTAAAAAATTCCCATTAAGGTCAAACCCTCTTAGCCTTTCATCATATCTTACGTTCAAGTTGTTGAAATTGCCTACGAATTCGTCAATCTTGTTGATGTTCCTGAATATGAAATCCCCAACTTTCCAAGGCAATTGAATGCACTTTTTTTTTCTCTTTCCATGGGAAAAATGCAACCAATAATTTTATTGCCTTGCTATTTATGTAACAAACATCTTGTCCGTGATGTGACATGGAAGGAAAGAAGGATTTTCCTTGGAGCCAAAAATCATTATTACACTGTAATTTTCCATTTTTTCAAGTGTCCCCTTCCTGTCCAAAAACTTGGTTGCCTAGCCAGACATCTGGGGAGCATCCTTTCCTAACAATAAATCTTTGAAAACTGAGACAAAGTCATTAAAAACCTCATAAAAATAATGGGAGGCCTTGTGCCTCCACAAGGCCTAGTACCAGAATGTTACTGGGTCAAATTCATAGTTTATCTTCTTGGACAGGGACAATTTTGGAAATGAACAACAATGCACTATAAAATTATCTTCATTAAATCGTGACAATTGGGAACATATTTCAATGTAAATTAGCTTCCCCCAATAAAAAATGGATTGTTCCTTGACTATGAAATACAAAATATAAAGAACCATGCAGGAAATGCTTGCCATGGATTCTTGTCCCGTTATTCTTGTAAATAGCCAGGAAATTTCCCAGAATGTATTTCTAAAGGAATTGACCTGCAACTTTGTGATATTTTCAGGAACTATTGTCAGTCTTCCAAGAACTCGGGTAAGAGATCCAACCCGTTATCATGTTTCTCTAGGAACTGCTTGCAGTCTTGTCCTCTAAAAGTCAATGTTGGCTACGACAATCTTAACTTCTTGCGGAAGACCTGATGTGACAAAGAAATAGGAGGTTGGTCATGCAGTGGAATAATTCTTTGGCTTGAAATATATTTTTCAGCACACCAAGATACCACCTCCTTACAGTCAAAAACTTCAGGGACACAACCTACACGAGCGATTCAAGAGGTCCAAATCACCTTGTTTTGGGTGAAACATGATGAATATTAAGAGTATGACCTGGACCATTACAAGTTTTGTTCCTCATGAGGGAAGATATTCATTGTATCTCCACATAACTGATGTCCAGCTCATGCCATAATTTTATGAGAACGTTCATTTTCTCCAGATGATGTTTGAAATGAAGAGTTGGAAGGGATAATATAACCCTCTGCAAATCTTGGTCCAATGAGTGTGAATGGGAGATATCCTTGAGCCTTTCTCTCATTAATGACAATCTTGACAACTGTTGCATGATGCATTGTTAGCATTAAAGACTAGTAATTTCATACTTAGAAGTGTGAAGATGGACGGTATGACGAAGAGCAATTAAGGATTGGAGATTTTGTGAACGCGCCAACTCGACGACCCGCGAAAGACATTCCATGATGTTTGAGATGAATAATCAGAAGGGATAATATAACTCTGTGCAGATCTTGGTTTAATGCATATTAATGTGAGATATCCTCGAGTGTTTCACTCATTAATGACAATGTTGTTGGTTCCTGCATGACAAGTTGTTAGCATCAAAGCTTACTAATTGCATATCTAGAAAGAAGTACGAAGGTCACAGGGATGGGAAAGATAAATTAAGTAATGGCATATATGGAAAGCGGTCGGTCGAGCTTCAAAATAGGGTTACAAGGTATAACCATGAGATTTGAGGGCCTAACGGTCAAATTGTATGTCTCAGAAGTTTTGAGTGCAAAATGCATAACACGAAAGAGGGCATGATGGGACAGTCCAGAGGTCAATTTGTATATTGCGGAACTCTAGGTATTGTTTGCAGGTTAGAGAACATTGTAAGCACAATCATGAGCCCGCCTATCCGGGAACCCACAATCGAAAAAGTGGCTAAGTATGGAATGGGGAAACGGTAGGCCAGACACGTTTTCGCTAATATATTGAAATTTGTAATGGATATCCCATTACTTGGTAAGATCTTTTTTGCATGTTTCTGGGCAAGTTGTGTAGCGATAGTCAATGTGACTGTCTCGTCAAGCCTTTTTCTTATTAAATATGGTTTGTACGGTTATCGCATGATGAACTCTTATCATTAAAACTTGGTCGTGGTATACTTTGAAAGAAGTGTGAAGGTGGCGGGCACAGGAAACATTGACTAGGAATTGGAGATTTCATGAACCCGCCAACCCGAGTATCCGCGAAAGAGATTCCATGAAATGGGAAAGTATGGAAAGTGGTTAGACGGGCTTCAAACTAGGGTGGCAAGGGCTCCCTAGGAGATGTGACACCCCGACAGTCAAATTGTATGTCTCATAACTTTTAAGTGCAAAATGTTTAACATGGAAGAGGGGATGATGTGTGAGTCCAACAGTCAATTTGTATATCACGCAAGTCTAGGAGATCTACTCGAGCCTTTCGCTCATTAATAAAAATATTTACGGTTCCTGCATGACGAACTGTTAACATTAAAGATTACTAATTTCATATCCATAAAGAAGTACGAAGGTGGCAGGGAGAGGGAACAACAATTAAGTAATGGCTAATTATCGAAAGCGGTCAGTCGGGCTTCAAAATAGGGTTACAAGATATAACCAACAGAGGTGAGGACCCAAGGGTTAAATTGTATGTCTTGGAAGTGTTGACCGCAAAACACATAACACGAAAGATGGCATGATGGGGAATTCCAGTGGACAAATTGTATATCATGGAACTCCGGGTACTGTTTGCAAGTCGTTGAACATTGGAAACACAATCTTGAGCCTGCCAATCCAAGAACACGTAATCGAAAAAATTGTCTAAGTATGGAATAGGGAAACGGTGGGTCGGACTCGATACACAATGGTTGCAACATGTGTAACCATGGAAATGTACTACGTCATGATTATAGATCTAAATTGTGGCTAAGTATTGAAAGGAATGACGGTTGGGACAAATTGTATATCACAGAACTATGGGTACTGTTTACAAGTCACGGAACAATGGAAACACAATCTTGAGCCCACCTGTCTTGGAACCTGCAATTGAAAAAGTGTCATAGGAAAATGGTAGGTCAGACTCGTTTTCGCTAATATATTGAAATTTGTAATAGATATGTCAGTACATGGCAAGATCTTTTCTTCATGTTTCTGGACAAGTTGTTTAGGGATATTCAATGCGATTGTCTCCTCGAGCCCTTTTCTTATTAATGACGATATTTACGGTTGTTGCATTATGAACTCTTCACATTAAAACTTTATTGTTTCATATTTGGAAAGAAGTACTAAGGTGGCGGGCACAAAAAACAGAGACTAGAAACTGGATATTTCATGAACCCGCCAACCTGAGGATCCAAAATAGGGTGACAAGGGTTCCCCAGAAGACATGAGGCCCCAACAGTCAAATTATATGTCTCATAACTTTTGAATGCATAATATGTAAAATGGAAGAGGGGACGATGTGGGAGTCTGACAGTCAATTTGTATATCGCGAAGGTTCGAGTGTTGTTTGTAGGTCACAAAACAATGGAAGTGCAATCTAGAGGCTGGAATAATTAATGTGCATTGGGAAGGGCGTGAATGTGGTGGGAATGGAAGCGAGCGATAAATGCTTTGAAACTTCTTGTGAACCCAGGTAGAGTGAAGCTTGTGAGTTGGAGGAGCTCGGGGTGGAATTGTAGATCATGACATTTTTGGGTTCAAGATGTATATCACGGAACACGTGGAAAAAATTGGGTATGGAAAGGAACGATGGTCATTCGGAGTAGTCTAAATGGCGGTTTAATGCATGTTAATGGGATATGTCCTCGAGATTTTTTCTTATTAATTCCAATTGTTTCGTACCAGTGTGTTGATTTTTCACTAGTAAAACCATAATTAATGTGCATTGGGAAGGGTGCGAAGGTAATGGGGATGGAAGGCAGCGACAGATGCTTTGAAACTTTTGTGGACCCAGGTAGAGTGAAGCTTGCGAGTTCGAGGAGTCTGTGGTAGAATTGTATATCAAGAAATTTTTGAGTTCAAGATGTATATCACGGAACAAGTGATAAGGGAGTTCGATAGCGTCAACCCCAGAAAATGTGACCATAAAATTGGCTAAGTATGGAAAGGAAAGACGGTCGGTCAGACTCGTGATGTGAGGATATAGATGGAGATGAAGATATGTCAGTCTTCCAACCTAGGAACCTGTGATCATAGAAAGACGATTACGTATATAACCAAAAAGGGATAATAGAGGAGAACAAGAAAAGGGAAAAAGGGGTAAGTACCTCACAGAACAACATCTATTGTTCATTTATTAATGCCAATCTTTTCGAACCTCTAGTGGGTTCTCAATAGTAAAATCATAAATTGCAGATCACAAAAGTTTTTGGGTGCAAGATGTATATGATGGAACAATGGGCATAAGTATTCGATAGCACTAACCCGGGACTCGGTGGTCAGATAATTGGTAAGTATTGAAAGGGATGACGGTTGGTCGAGCTGATGATGTGAAGACATAGAAGAAGATGAGCATCTTCCAATCCGCCAACCTGGGAAGCCGTGATCATAGAAATGCGACTAAGTATAGAACCAAAAAGAGATAATAGAGGGGAATAAGACAAGGGATAAATGGGTAAGTATAGAGGAGGGAAAAGAAAGGGAGAAACAGACAGTAGGTCTCAACTATGTAATATACTCGAGGGTCGACAAAGACAACTTCAAGCTTAAAGAGAATTTGTTTATATTTATTCCAATAGTATTCATATTAATATATCTTAATAGATTGTTTGTGGTCCAAATGTAAAGCATCTTCCAATTTGTAGGGTGTTTATCAGCTCACAAATTTCGTTCAAACCCATAAGCAATAGAAAAAAAAGTTAATAATATATATATATATATATATATATATATATATATATATATATATATATATATATATATATGAAGTAACATTTTTTTATATGTATGAAGTACATGTCAGACATTTATTATCTGACATTGTAGTGTTAATGTGATTTCCATAGTCGACGACAGGTCGATTGCATTGGAACAAGCAATATTAATTGTGTAATTAATTAACATCCTTGAAGGACGTGAATCCCAAACAACGCCTGAAACTTTTCCAATAGTCATGTGTTAAAAAAATACATTATTTTATATTTTAAAAAATAAGAAATTGTATTTTCTATGTCTAACATTAGGTTGCAGACATAATTTTTTAAGTTAACCGGAATTAATATATAGTCAACTCAGATCCTTGGAAGCGATCAAATTCCCTAGAGCTAGTTTATTTCCATCATGTTGGTTGGGATATAAGGATCCACCACCAAGACAAAGGAAGCAGGTAGAAATAAAAGCACATGTGCAAACACAAGTTGGGGATGGAAGAAATCTATGACCAGGAAGGCAGTCTGTGCTTATCGACCTGTGATCCTAATGAACAACTCCAGAGACTCTTGCGGCGAGGCCATGAGGATTTATTTGAACCAGACAATTCAAGACTTCAAGCATCGAGAAATTTCTATTTGTTTTTCAAATATCGGATCTACTGCAAAAAAAGAAATGCATTCTCCTTATTCAAAGCATGGGAAATAGCAGGAAGATTGATATTCGGTCGAAATAGCTCTAGAATATCTACTACATCAAGGTGTCTTCTAAATAATGAAACAAAATCATTACATGAAGGTGGTAGTAAAAGGTGATCTTTAGAAACCAAATCATTACCTGAATATGTCAAACTTCTTGCAGAAGGTGGTAATATAAAGTACTCTTCAGAAAGTGTTTCAAAGTCCATAGTCCATAATTCCTTCCCACTAACTTTTCCTAGTTACTTGTCTATGCAGGCATCAAAAACTTTTGAGATCCTCGTTCCCTGATTATATATCCAACTTCAACTACTAGGAGAATATTCTTGCAAAGAGCGGCAAGATCTTCGACCCAGATGCAATTATATGCATAGGAATAGTGAAAAAAATGTCCATCTTTAACAAAGAAGCTGACTTTATGTCAAGTCTGTTACCACACCCATAATTCGATCAATAAACTTTGACATAGAAACTTCTGTAATTTTAAGATGTTGATTCAACGACTCATACAGTTTCCCACATTCATGAGGACCCAAATTTATAATTTCCTTCTGAGTATATTCGCGCATGGAGTAATATTTGGCGTCACTTCCGAATATTCTAGACCATTTTACAAGCCACGATATGTGCGACTCCTCTAACGAAAGATAAATTCTTGTGTGGTCTGCAGGATTTGATACACTTGCCAAATCTGTGTTGTTGGAAGAAGTTATATACTTTAACAAAGGAGCATTTTGCTGGTGACTTGAAAGTCCCTTCAAATTTCCAGTAACAAAACAAAGAAGTTCAACATAAAATCTTCAGGCAGGCCTTTCAACCAACCAAATGATTGAATATAGGGAGAATACCAGTCATAAGATACTTGTATTTTTTGTGTTTGAGTTTTTGTTGGCTAACAAAATTTTTTCTGTTCAAAGATGACATCACATAAAACCAATCCCTCATCTTCCAATTGGGCCTGATTGGCATCTCTAAGTTTTCTCACTTGTGGATGACCATGAACATTACAAGGAAGTAACCTTAAAGCCCAAGTTTTCAATGATAGAGGGAAATGGGAATAAGTATTTAAAATGAATGTTCCGGGATGATAGTATAATATTCCGTAAATCTTGGTTTAATGCATTTGAATGAGATATGTCCTCGACCTTTTTGCCTATTAATGCCAATATTTTCAAATATGTGTCATGAGTTGTCAGTAATAACATATGATTTAACATTTCCATATGCAAGCATATTCTCAAATATGACAACCTGCAATATATGCACATTATTAAAGAGGGACATGATGTCAACACCTTTGTGGATGACAATGGGGAAGCAAAATATTTCACTATTACTATGGTGATGCTTTAAAAAATGAAATAACCCACAATTTTTGCTAATTCAATATTGACACAAAAAAATCATCAGATTCCATAATATTTGCCCATTAATGCGTTTTAATGGGAGATGTCCTCGAGATTTCCGCTTATTAATTCCAATGTTATTGAAACTGCTTGGTGAGTTGTCACTAGTAAAAGAATAATTAATGTGCATTGGGAAGGGCAGAAGGTGGCAGGGATGGAAGGGAGCGAAAAATTATTTCAAACTTTTGTGAACCCGAGAGTCTGTGAACCTGCAAAACTTTGAATACTCAACTAAGTATGGAAAGCTGGGTCAGTTAGATGGAGTCATCGTAGGTAGAATCAGGATTGCGAGTTCAAGGATTCTGGGGTCGAATTGTAGATCATCTAAATTTTGGGTGCAAGATGTATACCTAGAACACGGGGCATGAGAGTTCGATAACACCTATCCGCGAACCCACGGCCATAAAATTGGCTAAGTATGAAAATGAACGACGGTCGATCAGACTTGTGATGTGCATATATATATGGAGATGAGGATTTTTTAGTTCACGAACCTGGGAACCCGCGAGCATAGGAACATGACTAAGTATAAAACCAGAAACGGATAATAGAGGGGAAGAAGAAAAGGGAAAAATGGGTAAGTATAGAAGAGGAAAAAGAAAGGCAGATAAAAACTTTATCCCTCACACAAGAACACTTAGTATCATAATTATGAAGCCATAGAAACACATTAACTATGGGAAAAACATTCTCACCTATGAAATATAGTTGGATCTCGACAAACTCTGGTTCAAGTCCAAAGAGATGTTGTTTATATCTATTTCAACAATTTTCATATTATTTTATTTTAATAGTATTTTTGGTGGCCCAACTGTAAAACCATGTTCCAATTTGCATTTCTCAAGTGGAGATGTGTTTTTGAAGACAAATTTCCTTGAACCACAGTCCAGGGGCAGGAAAAGTGCAACGTCGACTATTTGTTGAGCATAGATTTGTTGAAGATTAAGCAATGCATTTCCAAGTGCACGTATCATTTGCATAGTATCAATATGATTTCTTTCATGTTCTTTGCATATTCTTCTGAATGCACTTTTCATAGATTTGTCAACCTTTTCCATGTCACTATGGAGGCGATAGAGGTGGCATCTATGGTGAACAATGACTTTCAAGAACAAGACAAAGACAACATTACACTCCTATTTCTCTGGTTGTAGTAGGAACATATGAAATTTTTTTGCAAGAGGATTTTGGCTCAGACATTCCGAGCATTGAAAATTCTTACTTGCAAATTAAGTATAGAACCAGAACCAGATAATACAAGGGAAGAAGAAAAGGGAAAAACAGGTAAGTATAGAAGAGGAAAACGAAAGGCAGATAAGAACTTCATCCCTAACACAAGAACACTTAGTATCATAATTATGAAGCCATAGAAACACATTAACTATGGGAAAAACATTATCATCTATGAAATATAGTTGGAGCTCGACAAACTTTGGTTCAAGTCCAAAGAAATGTTGTTTATATCTATTTCAACAATTTTCATATTATTTTATTTTAATAGTATTTTTGGTGGCCCAACTATAAAAGCATGTTCTAATTTGCGTTTCTCAAGTGGAGATGTGTTTGTGAAGACAAATTTCCTTGAACCACAGTCCAGGGGTAGGGAAAGCGCAACATTGACTATTGTCGAGAAGAGATTTGTTGAAGATTAAGCAATGTGTTTCCAAGTGAACGCATCATTTGCATAGTATCAATATGATTTATTTCATGTTCTTTGTGTATTCTTTTGAATGCACTTGTCATAGATTTGTCAACCTTCAAAATGTCACTATGGCGGCGAAAGAGGTGGGATCTTTGATGAACAATGATTTCAAGAACAACACCAAGAAAACATCACACTCTTGTTTCTCTAGTCGTAGTAGGCACATACGAAAATGTTCTGCAACATGATTTTGGCTCAGGCATTCCTGGTATAGAAAATTCTTACTTGTAAATTGGAAATAGAAAACAACAACCAACGAACATGAATGCAACAACATGTCCAACTATAGATGCAAGACCCCAACTTTGCAAAGTTGAAGCAAACAATAGCAAGCAACAAACAAAAAATCAGTGAACAAGTACCAAAAGGCCCAACTGCAGCTACAGGACCTCAACTCTGCAAAGTTGAATAAAAAAACAACAAGAAACATCCAGTGAACCAATGAGAAAGCATCAACCAACCAACCAGGAATGTCGGTGAAGAACAATATTTCCCAAATTCACTACATAAAAGATTGTATAAAAAAATCGTAGGAAAATGTATTTTAACATGCCTGTTAAGTAAACATTTCAGGTTGTGAGGCCTTTCAGGTAAACATTTAAGGCTATAAGGATCGTGCAAAGGCATCCCACTGTGTAACCATTTAAGAAAGTTGCAGTTTGCATGATTGGAATTTTTCATCCGGAATTGGAACTGCAATTATGTCACTCCCCATTCAAAGGTAAGTTTCACTTCCATTGTTGCATCCCTATTCGTTGTTTATCTTTTTCCAGTTTGCAAGTAAGAATTTTCAATACTGGGACCAATCAAAATCTTCTTGCAGAACATCTTTGTATGTGAATACAAGGACCAGAGAAACAAGACTGTGACGTTGTTTTCGTCTTGTTATTTAACGCCAATGTTTGACACAGACCCCACCTCCATCACAGCTACAGTGACATATAAAAAAGGAAACTAAATTTTCTTCTCACATACAAAGATGTTCTGCAAGAGGATTTTGACTCAGGCATCTCCAATATTGAAATTTTTCACTTGCAAACTAGAAATATCAAAAAACAAAAAACAAATAGGAAGGTAAACATAACAATGAAACCCACCCATTGGTGGGGAACGATAGAAGCACAATTCCAATCGTGATTGCAGAATCCCAAGCGTGAACATTGCAACAAGAGCAACATGTAAACAAGAGAAACAACAATAGGCAAACCAGAAACTAGTGAACAAGAAATGAGAAAGCATCAACCAATGAACCAATAATTCCGTTGAAGAACAATATTGCCCATA
>JASDQU010750718.1:27198-38251 GCA_032191745.1 Picea mariana
GCAAGACCTCAACTCTGCAAAGTTGCATCAAACAAAAATAATTAGCATCCAATGAACCAATGAGAAACCATCAACCAACCAACCATGAATGTCGACAAAGAACAATATTGGCCAAATTCACTGCAGACAAGATTGTATAAAAAAATCAGAGGAAAATGTATTGTAACACACCTATTGTAACATCCCGCTCTGGCACACTGAGCGAACTTATTCTTTGAGGAAACTTTCTCGCAAGTGATCTGGATTATTATGCTATTAAAACTTTTGATTTTGATTATGAGGCATAATGGGTTGATGACATGTTGTTTTACTGCATTGACATAGACAGATGCTATTGACTCGGTTTTACTGAGTGTGCAGTATTTTGGATCTCGAGGATGCAGAGGCATCAATGGAACCCCTTGGACTCCAGATCGAGTCGGAGAATGTACCATTGGGGTTTGATTTTTTTTACTATGATATTAGCACATATGATTAGATGATATGATATGGATATATTCTGACATGATTTGTTGATGACGCAGGCTGATGATAGCTTGCTGACCAGACTCACATGTGGAGTAAAGGGGTCATGCACGACTACCAGAGATGTTGAGGGATAGGTGTGGAAAGCAGCCCTGCCACAACCTACCAGCACTCTCGTCGTGGCTCGAACTGTAGGTTAACGATAACCTAGTTCAAGAGGACCCACGATGCCGTGAGGGCAGACTGCGACAGTCGTTCACAATGATTCTAAGGGGCGCGCAATAAGGCGGAGGACTTATTCATTATAGGCCCTTAGTCTCCCACAAGTTCACCTAGCGGAGTATTGACTCCAGGGGTTTTTGATGTCTACCAAGTCAGTCAAGAGGTGAGTGACACCCTTGGAGCACGTGGTGCATCCTGAAGGGCACATCGCGCAAGAAAAATGGAAAGAGGCGAGTGGCACCCTTGGAACACGTAGTGCGTCTTGAAGGGCACGTCGCGTTGTTTTGATAAATGAATGAACCTAGACGGCCTTAGGATGAATAACGTGTTAAGTATCTAAAAAAAAATAATAATAATTTCCCTAATTAAATGTCGCCCAGTACAAAATTTAAGGTCTAAGTCTAAATTACGCTAGTGGTAAAATTTTGTCTACCTATAAAAATAATAATAATAATAATAATAATAATTAAAATAAAAACAACTTAAATAATAATTATGATCTTCGTAAAATCTTGTAACACGAAGGGAGTAAGAAATTTAAATTATTCATTAAAAATCAGTTGGAATTAATTGTTTTATCTTTTTGATAATTTAAAATATATTAACTAAATGATAAAAGGGAAAAAGGATTAAATTCCACACCTGCCTTTTTGAGTTCTAATTAAAAAGGGGAAAGAGGGAAAATCTAAAATTTTAGGAAACTAGGAAAATAGGTAAACATAAAAAGGGAAAAAGGGGAAACTTAAGGGAAAAAGTGGAAGGTCAAACTTAGTAAAACATCTACCATTTAAGAGATTTCTAATTTAAACTAAACTAGCAATTTAATAAAAGGGAAAGTTATTAGAACCTGTAAGAGAATTTGGGGACACCTAGAAGTGATTCTAGGAGTAACTCTAGGTGGGTGAGGGAAATAAAGATAATTAATTAATTAAAGAAGTTAATTTATGGAGGACGGAAGGGGATGGGTGACACTTGTACGGGGAGGAATTTTTAGGAAATTAATTATAAAAACTTAACTAAAAGAGAATTTTTGGAAAGTAAGGAACCACAAAAATCTATATAATGAAGGGAGATGATGGAGGTTGGATTATCTTCGGTTTGTGTAACGTTATGCGGCAGAAATATCTACTTGACTGATTTAACTTATTGGAGTTGGGATACCCAACTCGGTAAGGAGCGGTAGATCGGCCTTGCGAGGCGAGCTAGGAGCTAGTCAAAATCTCTGGTTAGTGAGTGTGTGGCCCCTTTGTGGCTCGGGGGGCTAAGGGGGAAGAAGAGTACCCCTACCATTGGTTGGGAGGTACCGGTGAAGTCTCAACGGTCGGCGAGAGGGAGTTGCATGGAGTGCGCAGGACATCATTCAGAGCAGGCGATCAAGAAATGGTATGCTCTCTTCATTTTGTATGGTAGAATGTATTAGGACTTATGCTTGGATCTGCTTATTTAATGGAAAAGTAAAATGATGTTTTTTTTTTTAAATTGATGACTGAAAATTTCCTTAGCCTAGCTCGATGGTTGTTGACTCACATGGCCTTCGTTATCCCGCATGTCTTGACCACCTTGCTGTGTTGATTGTGACCTTCGTGGTTGTTTAGCCTTCGTCCCTAGCTCACCAGTCCTCACCTGAATAGTCGGCCAGGAGCCTGATCTACGATCGTCGCCTTAGTGTTAAAAGACCTATGGATCTCAATGCCCTACTTTTATGTGCGAGGATGATGAGTGAAGGATGTTTCTGCCCAGTCATCTACCCCTGTTGATTGAGGGTCTTTGTGCCTTATCATGTTGAGTAAACCCGTCATTGTTATCTTTCCTATTTTCCTAATTTTTAACTCTGCATTTTTTTTTAGTATACTCTTTGTCGGGTATATTGCTTGCGTTTTATCTATTGAAGGCATTTTCATTTTTGGATAATTCTCAGGTGATTTTCCACTTTTAAGACCGTAGCCATAGCTGGATTCCTTGGCTAATTTGGTCATTTTATTTCTTATTTCATTGGTTTTGACACTTGATGAGACTGCCTTTGTTGCTTTTAACCGCAACGACTTTTTCCTTAACCTCTGCGTATAAGTCTCTTCCCTTAGTCATTTTTAACCTCATCCATTTACCTAAAAACCTCTGCGATTTAGCCATCACTCCCAACGTGGATCTCTGCAATCCTCACTGCGAAAACCACATCTTTTTGCCCACGAAAGTTTGGCCCCGTTCGTTAAATTTATCTGTGCCTTCGACTATGTAGAACAACGACTATATATATTCCATTTTGTGGTGAGTAAGGTACCACGACTTCATTTAAATGGCATGGTGATTACAGTCAATGGAAATCATGAATTTATTGATGGTAATGTGAATGCATCCTTATTTTATGACAACGATCATATTTCCATACGAGGTTCTTAATGTACAGTCACTCTACTTAATGGTGTTGCGTTTGTATTTACTTCCTTAATGACGATGTTTATACTTTTCGTTTGATTTGATTCGTCACCTGAACGTTTTGTTTATATTTATTGATTGGTCTGTTGCGTAGTGTTGAGCTATAGATAAGTTTCATTTTCTTTATTCCTTTGATATTGATCATTCCAGAACGTTTTTAACTCTGCATTGAGAATTGATTGTCGGCTGGAGCTGGAGTTGTAACTCTGCGTTTTCCTTTGAATGACTAGCTTATCGCTCAACGAATTCGGCTGCGGGTATCCTTGTTGATTGCCTTTTCCTTGTCTGACAGTGAGGCTGGGCATTGAGGCACAACGGGAATCCTTCCTTGGAGTGCATTCTTATTGTTACTCTGGAACCCTGACGAATTTTTTTTGGAATGCTTGCGATTTGCCTCAGTTACATGGCGATCCTGCTAGTTGTTAAAGTCTGCAATTTGGCTTAATACTGGGCGTGTTACCCTCAATACGAAAGCGTTTCCATTATTGACGGCATGCATTGATTGTGTTATTATTATTAACATCACTTGACAGGAAATTATACCACCGACTCATTTGACTAATCACTGTCTACGTTTTAACCTCATTGCCAGTAAAATCATATTAATGATAGCCACCGTATTTGACTAGAAGATAACATTCATAATTTAGCTTAATGACAGCCATGACCCTTAATTTAAATTTATATTAATGAAAACCCTCCCCCCTTTGGGCTAGAAGACAACTTTCCCAGACCAGGTCCAGTCAATGGCAACCGTTACAACCGTAACACTGATTTTTGGCTAGATGGCCTTTTGGAAAATAATTCGTCATATATTACTTTAAGCATAAGCTTTAGGCATGATAATGAGAATGTTTCTTTTATTTATTTTGGTATTTCTGAGAACAGATCGTATTAATGGTAGGTTGAATTGTAATTGTTGTCTAATTTGTCATTTAGACTTTCTCCATTAATTTGCTTTGAATGTTAAATAGACATTACGTTAAGGACTAATATCTAAATTAATAGGTTAACTAGTGGGATAATTGCAGCTTGTGCATTAATTTTGCTAACGTCTTCTATGAGGTTAATTTCCCAACTAGATTGTATTTGTGATAAATTTAGATTTTGTCATTTCAGATTGTAATTAACGTTAATTAGATTGGCATGTTTTGACTGAAATGTGATTCAGACATGTTGATTTAAGGGGTAAGTTATGTTACTTTAGATTGGTATCTTTGATTTTTTTAGACGTGATTAAAGGGTTGGGTATTGATGAAGTCATGCATTGGCTTGCGTCTTCCTTTGTTGTCATCCTCTTGCGTCTCGTCGACCTATCTTTGGGGTGTGGGTGCAATCTTGTGTCAATTGTTTCGCCTCCTAGAGTGATGGATTTTCTTGAATCCTTGGTCCCGTCAGGATTGTTGCGCCAAGGTTATCAACGCGCCTATCGCCTAGGGAAGGCATGATTCCTGACAAGGAGATCATGGCGCGCCCTATTGGATAAAGGTGAATGATAACTTGGCCGAAGTCCATGTTACCCATTGTGGGCGGTGTTCGTTGTAGTCATTTGGTGCATGGGTGGTGACGCCTTCATGCATTGGGTTCATGCGCCTTGAGGTTCTTGACCTTGGTCATTAAGGCCATCGTGTCGGGATGGGGTGTGTTACCTTAATTGTAGGCGAGGTCATGTTGCTTCAGGCAGGTAGTCGTTTCTCCTTGTTGTTTTACGCATGTTCCACCTAGTTACCCTTATGCCGGTGTGTGGAGTCATAGTTTCCTATTGCCTGGACCGTGTGCTTGCGTTCGTCATCAGTTATGTGGTTAAATAATTTTCGTCGCCGCCTTTTGGCCTACAAAAATAAAATAAATATGCATCTTCTATTTCTCTTGTAGTCGTAACGATGGGGTCATTACTTATGGTATCAAAGCGGGTTCAACCCGTGACTTGGGATCGCTACGACTTTCGTTGATATGATTTGATTATAAGGTTACTAATTGACTTGACTTGTATTCGTGCAGGTAATCATGGTTAGAGGACGTCGCAGAGGCAGACAACGGGGTGCTAGGGGAGGAGGCGCGATGCCCCCAGTAGAATCCACGCCTGAGAGGACTAACCCCCAAGGAGACGAGCAGGTTCTCAGGAAGGAGCAGATAGTAATTGGTGATGTAGTCGAAATGATGAGATATTTTCAGCGCATGTCCAAGGCACTGATCATTTGTTTGGACAGAGATGAGGCCAGGGCCCCGGCACCCGCTGGGGTTCCACTGCGCGCTCCGGTCAGTACTGGTAGCGTTCATTGTGAACTCGAGAAGGTCAAATTTCTCGAGTTCTTTGGTGCCCCAGACGACACAGCCGCCGAGACATGGTTGGAGAACATGGCAATGTGCTTTGTGCTTCGCGATTATACCTCCAACATGAAGGTCCACATGGCATTCTTTCAATTGAAGGGGAGCACTCTTCTATTGTGGAAGATGCTCCTACCGCAGCTGAACGTGGCCGTCGAAGATGTGTCATGGGAACTGTTTGAGGAACGGTTGAGAGAGGTACCTTTTAGAGGAATTCATTGAGCATCAGCTCAATGAGTTCAACGCCTTATGAAAGGGCGATCGTATGGTGCCTGAGTACGAGGCCTATTTTATGGAGCTACTCCAGTATGCTCCGCACCTTAACACTGATAAAATTAAGGTCAACAGGTTTGTGTTCGGCCTTAATGGAAGCAACATACATGCAAAGGTCATGATTTTGATGCCTCAAACCTTGCATGATGCCATCTAGAAGGCCCTCATAGCAGAGGAGGAGCTTATTAGCAGGGGTCAGACCAAGACTCCAGTGAGACTAGCAGGGCAGGTGTCATCTGGAGCACACCAACATCAGACACCATCTAGACATACGCCGAGATATCGTGGCTTCTAGAGGGGATCTACTTTCAATACACCTCGACGACTGATGCCTTAGTAGCAGACACCTTATCAGGGACCACAGCATCAGTAGTAGCGTCGACCGCAGTAGCATCCGTTTAGTCCTGTTTAGAAGAACAGACCAGGATTCTATGACGGAGGGCCGTCACCTTCTACTTCGGGTACCAGGACTACTAGGCCAAAGAAGGGGTGTTGGACATGTGGGGAGCCACACTACTAGTGCGACTGCCTGGTGGAGAGGACTAGAGCGTCTGGATTAGCCAAACCCAATACCATGGGAGATATGGGAAGGCCCATCTGATTCATGCAGTACTGAATAACCGTCAGGCAGAGCATCAGTTTACTGTGCTCGAGACGACAAGTACCATCGCTGACCAGACCCTTAGTATTTTGATAGATCTTGGTGCTACCGAGAGTTTCATTTTTGGTACAACGCTAAAAAGGATTAAGGTAAAGGTAGTCGAACAAGACGAGTTTAGCTTCATAGAGATGGCTTCGGGAGCCAAACAAAAGGTTGGAGGAAAGGTTACGGGTTGTATCCTTAACCTGGTAGAGTTTGTCATAAGGGCCAACCTGTACATCATGATCTTAGGATCTTATAATATCGTAATTAGTATAGACTGGTTGGAATTGCATGAGGCGATACTCAACTGTAAGACGAAATGGTTGATCTTGGTCGATGACGAGGGACATAGACGTGTGATTGTAGGATGGAACCAGGGAGTTTCCCTGAGGTTCATCTCTTCCTTACAGCTATAGAATATCATGCGCAATGGGTGTAAGCTTTAAGTGATCCTTGCGTTAAACGAGAAGGGATTAAAGGAAGGTTTAGAACACCTTCCGATGGTGAGAGAGTTTGCAGATGTATTTCCGGAGGAGTTACCTGGGATGTCGTTGGAGAGGGAATTGCAGTTTACCATAGACCTAAAACCAGGGACTGAATCGATAACAAGAACGCCTTATCGGATGTTGACCCCGGAGTTACAAGAGTTGAAAATGCAACTGAAGGAGTTTCTAGACCTGGGAATGATACATCCTAGTGTGTCACTGTGGGGTGCACCTGTTATTTTCATACAAAAGGATGGGTCGTGGAGGCTCTGCATTGACTACCGTCAATTGAACAAGGCCACGATCAAGAATCAGTATCTGTTGAAAATAATTTATGATCTGTTTGATCAAATGAAGGGTGCAACGGTGTTTTCAAAGATCGACTTGCGATCAGGATACCACTAGTTACGGATTAAGGAAGATGACATCCCTAAGACTGCCTTTAAGACAAGGTTTGGACATTACGAGTTTACTGTTTTACCGTTTGGACTGACAAACTCCCCAGGGGTATTTATGAGTTTGATGAATGGGGTGTTCCGCGAGCACTTGGACAAGTTCGTCCAAGTATTCATTGACAATATTTTGATTTACTCTCGAACGACGGAGGAGCATGAGGAGCACTTGTGCTTGGTACTACAGTGTTTGTGAGAGAACAAATTATATGGGAAGTTGTCCAAATGATATTTTTATCAATCGAAGATTCACTACTTAGGGCATGTCTTCTCTGGCGAAGGCATCGCCATGGATTTAGCAAAGGTTGAGGCTATTATGGAATGGTGTATGCCGACGAATGTCCCGGAAGTGCATAGATTCATGGGTTTAGCAGGATAATATTGATGGTTCATCGATGGATTTTGGAAGATAGCAAATCCGATCACAAAGTTTCTGAAGAAGAACAAGAATTTTGTTTGGATCGAGAAATGTGCGGAAGCATTTCATAGGCTCAAGGAATTGTTGACAACAACATCGATACTAAAGGTCCCTGACATGGATGCAGACTTCTTGGTATCCACTGACACATCCAAAGAAGGCTTAGGCGGGGTCTTAATGCAAGATGGATGAGTGATTTCTTACATTTCGAGGAAACTGAGAAGGCATGAGGAGAACTACGCAACACACGATTTGGAGTTGTTAGCCATTGTTTATGCCTTGAAGGTTTGGAGACACTACCTTGTTGGATGAAAATTTGAACTAAAGACTGACCATTGTGGACTACAACACATCTTTATGCAAACCGACCTGAATGCGCGACAATGACATTGGTCGGAATTTCTTAGTGAGTACGACTTTGAGATTACTTACATAAAAGGAACAATGAATCGAGTGGCGGATGCATTGAGTCGGAGACCAGTCATCTTTTCAGTGCTGCCTCTTCAGACGAATCTACGTGATGAGATTCTAACTTTACAACATGATGATGACTAATACAAAGAGGTCGAGGGTTTTATCGAACAAAACACAATGATGGTACCACAATTTGAAGGATTTTCGTTTGATAGCGATGGATTATTGAGGTTTAAAAATCGGATCTACGTATCGCCGAATGATAAGTTGAGGATGTTGATCCTGAGCGAGGCTCATAGAGCAGTTTACATGGCTCACCTGGGAGTCACGAAGATGAGGGCAGACCTTAAACCCTTATTCTTCTAGAAGGGAATGAAGGAAGACATAGTCAACTATGTGGCTAGACGTCTAGAATGTCAGCAGGTAAAGGTTGAACATAGACACCCAACATGATTACTACAACCACACGCTATTCCAGAATCGAAATGGGAGGTTATTTTGATGGATTTTATTGTTTGATTGCCACTGTTGGCAAGGAGACATGACTCGATTTTCGTAGTAGTAGACACTCTGACGAAGAGTGCTCACTTTATTCCTGTGCGCACAACGTATCAGGAACCTGACATAGCTAGAGTTTTCATCAGTGAGATTATGAGGCTACATGGCATGCCTAAGAGGATTATATCCGATTGAGGATGGGTGTTTATTGGACGATTTTGGATGAGTTTCCAAGAGGCCTTGGTAACCCAACTTAACTTTAGTACTGCGTATCACCCAGAGACTGACGGGCAGACCGAATGAACGAACTAGNGTACGTGATGGACCAACAAAAGCGTTGGGAAGAATTCTTGCCACTAGTGGAGTTCGCTTACAACAACAATTACCAGAGCACCATTAAGATGGCACCTTTCGAGTTTCTTTACGAGTGACCATGTCATACGCCTTTGAATTGGGATCGGCTTGAGGATAGGGTCTTGGTAGGACTAGAAGAGATCCAAGAAATGGAAGAGAAAATCCAAACAATAAGACAAAGGATTAAAGCAGCACAGGATCGACAGAACAGTTATGCTGAAGCGCACCGTGTCGATCGTAGTTACGAAGTCGGTGATCGAGTCTTCTTGCGGGTTAAACCGGATAAAAGATCGATCAAGTTTAGGAAGGGAGCTAAACTCTCTCCTAGTTTCGTGGGACCTTTCAAGATTGTGGAGAGAAAGGGACCTGTGGCGTATCGACTAACCTTGCCTAATTCTTTGAGGCATATGCACGACGTTTTTCATGTATCTGTTTTGAGACATTATATTAGTGATCTTACGCATGTTATTGACATGAGTTCCTTGTAGGTATCGGACGAGGGGGCGCTCACAACTGAGTCAATCCGCATCTTGGATCATCGCATTCGATAACTACGGCGTCGAATGATAGAGCAGGTCAAGGTCTAGTGGGACAATTATAGTCTGCACTCAGTGACCTGGGAGGACGCATATGATATGCGCCAGCAGTTTCCATTTTTGTTTGATAGATAGACATATGATACTTTGATATACTTTATTTCGGCATTTATACTGTGAAACTTCGGGATGAAGTTTAAACCAAGAGGGGGTGTATGTAACATCCCACTCTGGCGAACTGAGCGAACTTATTCATTGAGGACACCTGTTCGCAAGTGATCCAGATTATTATGAAATTATGCTATTAAAACTTTTGATTTTGATTATGAGGCATTATGGGTTGATGACATGTTGTTTTACTGCATTGACATAGATAGGTGTTATTGACTCGGTTTTACTGAGTGTGCAAGATTTTGGACCTCGAGGATGCAGAGACATTGATGGAACCCCTTGGACTCCGGATCGAGTTGGGGAATGTACCATTGGGGTTTGATTGTTTTTATTATGATATTAGCTCATCTGATTAGATGATATGATATGCATATATTCTAACATGGTTTGTTGATGATGTAGGCTGGCGATAGCTTGCCGACCAGACTCACATGTGGATTAAAGGGGTCACACACGACTACCAGAGATGCTGAGGGAGAGGTGTGGACAACAGCCCTGCCACAGCCTACTAGCACTCTCGCCGTGGCTCGAACTGTAGGTTAATGATTACTTAGTTCGAGAGGACCCATGATGTCGTGAGGGCAGACTGTGATAGTCGCTCACGATGATTCTAAGGGGTGCGCAATAAGGCAGGGGCCGTATTCCTTAGAGGCCCTTAGTCTCCCACAAGTTCACCTGGCAGAGTATTGACTCAGGCATTTTTGATGTCTACCAAGTCAGTCAAGAGGCGAGTGACACTCTTGGAGCACGTGGTGCATCCTGAAGGGCACATCGCGCAAGAAAAATGGAAAGAGGTGAGTGGCACCCTTGGAACACCTAGTGCGTCCTGAAGGGCACATCGCGTTGTTTTGATAGATGAATGAACCTAGACGGCCTTAAGATGAATAAAGTGTTAAGTATTTACCAAAAAAAGAAAAAAAAGAAAAAAAAACAATTTGCCTAATTAAATGTGGCCCAGTACAAAATTTAAGGTCTAAGTCTAAATTATGCTAGTGGTAAAAAAATTTCTACCTATAATAATAATAATAATAATAATAATTAAAATAAAAACAACTTAAATAATCATTATGATCTTCGTAAAATCTTGTAACACGAAGGGAGTAAGAAATTTAAATTATTCATAAAAAATCAGTTGGAATTAATTGTTTTATGTTTTTGATAATTTAAAATATACTAACTAAATGATAAAAGGGAAAAAGGGTTAAATTCCATACCTGCCTTTTTGAGTTCTAATTAAAAAGGGGAAAGAGGGAAAATCTAAAACTTTAGCAAACTAGGAAAAGAGGTAAACATAAAAAGGGAAAAAGCGGAAGGTCAAACTTAGTAAAACATCTACCATTTAAGAGCTTTCTAATTTAAAC
>JASDQU010750719.1:45968-58052 GCA_032191745.1 Picea mariana
CATAAAACAAGGAAAGATGAGAGCATTGTTTTTTATTCTAGTAGTTTGAACTCTTCTAAAAATTATGGCGTTGATTATATACCTAGCACTAATAATAAGTATCACTTCATATAAATGGTGATGAAGCATGAAGGAGGTCAAGTTGTAATTGAGGAGTTGTTGGAAGTTGTCCCAACCCTTTTTGAAGCGTCGTTATTATAGAAAACTTGTCGCAACATCTGTTAAATGAAACATATTTATAGATTTTGTAACATCGCAATTCCGACATAAAAAAGTCCTAAGTGACCGTTGGTATTTTGACTTGGTGAACATACTAAGGTGACCGTTGGAGGGGAAAACCTAGTTTCCAAAACGTCGCAATTGTGACATACATCTTCACAAACGTCGCAATTGTGACATACATCTTCACAAACATGGCAAGAGCGACGTTGCAGTGGAAAACGTGGCAAGAGAGACGTTCCAGTGGAAAACGTGGCAAGACCAACGTTAACGTGGCAAGAGAAACATCAACATGGCAAGACTGACTTTATCGGGCAACATGAATTTATTTTTTTATAAATTTCCTCTATTTTGCGACAATATGGACAATTTTGTCGATAACACCGCAAATAAAATGTTGGAATTTGACCCAAATGCAGTAGTGCGTACCTCCCCAAGGGGATACGCACAGGCAAGCCTCAGCCGGATAAGATCATGACACTAAATATCAACGACTTTAACCTAGGGGATCACAAGAACTTCAGCATGCTCACTCCTCACAGGTATTTGACTAGGATGAAGAGGAAGAAGTCGAGGATAATCCCCTAACCATGGACTATGGACCTCGTGCATTCCACCATCATGAACGTAATGAAAATACCCCATTTTGGAAGGAACCGGAAGGTTAAAACGTGCATTAAGCTCCTACTGTCGAGCTTCCATGGCGGTTATTTGTGGCTAGACAGACACATCACCATCGACCTGTTGTTGATCCATCGGATCACCGGATTGAGCATGCAGGGACCAGACCCGCAAGACCTTTACCCAGGGAAGGTTGCAAACTGCGCCCTGGTGCAGAAGATTAAAGATACATATGGTGATGTGGAGAAGGGGAAGCGAGACTACAAGGTAGCCTCCATCCAGAATGGTGCAATGCGCCTTGATTTCCAGTTGATTGTTGGTAAGCTAGTCCAGAAGAACAGACCCACGCAGGTCACAAGATTTGTTGTCGACCTCGTAGAGAAATGCGTGGAGGGGCTACAGATGAACTGGGAAAAGTACTCAGTGAACCAGTTAGACCAAGACTGTCATGAAGCTCGGGATCAGGGCCATGAGTTCCATTTTAGTTGGTTGTTGATCCTCGTCACATTCATAGCTTGGGAGATGCCGGAAGGTGTGACCTTCTCTGAACTAGAGCCATATGAACCCTTAGTTGTGAAGTTCACTTTTCTATGGTATTCGAGCGATATGGGAAAACAATGGAAATCAAACGCGGTGTTCCACACCTACTACCTACAGTTAAAGAGGGCTATTGAGGTTGTCCCTCGTATAACGCCAAACACCCTGCACAGATTCAGGCCATTTGTGAAGTTCCACGCAGACAAACATTTTATCTACATCACTGCGTGCAGAGATGAACACAAAGAAGTACTACAGAGTTATTACAAAGTCACAGAGGAGGACCTAGAAGAAATAACTAAGGAGTGGCCTGCAGAGTCCCTTATCCCTGTTGACGCCCCAGAACTGTCGGATCCTAAACTAATTGGAAGCCTGGTGATCACTCATGAAGGGCATGATACACCTGGAACTAGCAGAAGGAAGAAGACAAAAGAAGTCCAGTAGTTGAGCAGTGCATCAGAAGAAACTACTTCAGAATCACCTGGAGGAGGAGGTGATGATGAAGTAGATAAAGAAGAGAACAATGGAAAAGAAGATCAGCAGAAGCAAGGCAAAGTAACATCGCCAAAGAACCCCCCCTGATGACGTAGATGCAAAGTAACACCGCCACAGAAACCCCCTAATGACGCAGATCCATCTCACAAAAGAAAGGTTTCTCCAAGGAAACCCACATCACAGAAGAAGTCAAAAGCTAGTAAGACCAAGTTGCAGACTGTGCTCACACTCGATGACTTCAACATCATCATCACCATTGTATCATACGCTTCGGAAGATCTTTTGCAGAGAAATGAAGCTAAGCAAGATTTTTCATTTATGAAAAAATTGAAGCAGAACTACAAGGGGTACAGCAGGCCCTTCACTCTAACCATGCAATTTCCACTACGCCCCCGCCATCAGAAGAAATAGAGTTGGGAGATGATCCTAACCAACTCTGCAGACTAGCTGATGAGACCGAAGCTCACCTTCGTCGTGCACAAAAAGAAACAGAATAGGCCATAGTGGCCATGAAACAAGGCCAAGAGGAAGTGATAGAGCAACATCGAGTTGCGCAGCAGGAAAAGGATGACCTCCAAGAAAAGTTTGAAGAAGAAAAAGCACAGATCCATCATGAGAAAGAGCAACTTCTCATGGAGTAGGTTGGAGTAAAAGAAACAATCAGCAGAGCACTTTGCTCTGTGACGGGCTTAGAGAAAAAGGAGGAAGACCCAGTGGAGCATCAAGTAGCGCAGCTTGCTTAAGCCATCCAGCAGCTTCAACAGAGAATAGCAGATCTAGAGCTACAAACAGTAGCAAGTACTCCACAAGAGGTGTGAAACCAAAGAGAATCCACTACTCGGATCCCAGTTGAGAGGATCAGAACATTAGCTTTGGAATCTCAATAGCTTAGCAATAGAAGTGAGCAGACTTATGAGCAACTTACTGAGGACCCTGAACTGAAGACACTGGAGCCACAACTCCAAGAGGCAAAGCATCAAGCAGCGATAGTATAGGCGCAGTTGAAGCTCATGTCAGCAGTTGAAAGAATGAAAAGATCCTAGGAATAGCGCACTGCTTAACAGCAAGTCCATACCATACAGAGCAAAGTCATGGAAGTGACTAAGAGGCTCCAACCAGTCCAAGACGAAGCTTTCCAACTGTTTGAGGAGATTGAAGGCTGAGGAGAAGAGATGGAACAAGTAGTCACTTCAGTAGAACATTGCTTAGAGGGACCTGTGAACTAGGTAGTTATTCAAGAGTTCGTCGAGTAGAAGGCCTTGGCGAAGCAGTAGGTCGAAGCAGCTCGAGCCAGGCTCAAGGCTTTTGAGGCAGAGTTACCAAGGGCAGAGTGACTCAGGACGAGTCACAAGTGAGTGTTGGGGGCCTATTGGCCCTTGACCAAGTTTTGGAGATCCTTGGTCAGGTTTGACCTATTTTGGGACTTTGACAGGCTGTCGAAGCCGGAGCGCAAGTCGAAGCAGAGATCATGGGATCTTGGCCCCTTGTTTAGGGATTTTTGTGCTTTGGGCTTATGTAACGGGTATGGGGATGTCGACCCATGGGTTTACCCATGTTTAGGGCCTTTTGTAATGTATAAATAGAAAGCTAGGTAATGTAAGTAGGAGTGGGAAAAGGGTGTAATGCTAGGTGTTAAGGGAAAGTGAAGGCCAATGTGCTAAGTGCAAGTGATAGTTGTACATGCTTTGTGCATAATATGTGAGACTTGCAAGGCTAAGTGCAAGTGACTGTAAGAGATTGTGTAAAGGCTTTGTATTGTAACCTAGCTCGGGGAAGGAGGATCTGGCGAGGTGCGCACAGATCTCTTGTCCTATGCGAAGTAGGAACTTGTGGCTCTGTGCATGTAGATGATTGACAGAAGACAATAAAGAGAAGAAGAGTTGGTGGACGTAGCCTCGAGCTAGGGGTGAACCACGTATATCATGTATTGTGGTTGCTTTGTGTGTTATGGTTGTTTTATGACTCATATGATTAATGCTTAGTGAAATGATATATGATTAGATGAATATGATAGCTTAGTGCCTATTGATGTGAATAAGATACTAGATCTGATCTATGTTGATGTGCTTAGTTCTTGAATGTGTTGAATCTTGTTGAATATTGTGTTGTGTTGTAATTAGGGTTTATCTGCGATGTAGACAAAGGCTAAGTAGTAATGAATGACAATTGCTAAGTGATTTGTTAGAGTATTGTAATCACATATTTGTGTCCCAGCTAAGGTTGCAAACATCGGAGTCCTGCAACCACCCCTGCATCTACCTCGGGTGAGACTTCATCTGCTTAACAGGTGTTGTCGAAAGGGTCAGTAGTTAGGGTTTTGTTGGTTCACTGTTGAAGCATTGAACCCTAGGTCTGAACCTATGCCAACACCCCTCCCAAAAACATTTGTAGAGGAGTATGACTCAGAACTTATCTCTATATCTAATCCAATTTTTAAAACTAATAAATCTTTAGAAATATGTTTCATGAAAAATGTAATGCCCATATATTACTAAGGGTCATTAAGTTTCCTAAACATTTTAAGAAAGTAAATTGAAACAAAACTTCATAACATAATATTGACTTTAATAACAGCAACTTCAGTAACTTGGATTTATCAATAAATACTAAATGATTTACCGTATGAAATGAATACATGACTTAACAACTACCTGGATCTGATGCTAATTTATGTTGCCTCTTTGCTTTGCTGCTTCCTTTCTACTCGCTGCTACACAGATCAACCCTGCCACAAACAAGAAAATAACTGCCCAAAACTACTGTCCTCCCTGCCAACTAGGAAAACTACCTAGCTCCAGGATATCTACGGATATCCTGGCCCTCCGTGCCCAAAACCTCCAGCAACTCGGTGCCTCCCCTGATCAAAACCACAGTCCAGAACACTCTGTTCCTTGCTCCCAGCAAGCCAACAGTCCACAGAGAATACAACAGGCTCACAGCCAATACCACAGTGCACAGCAAATACCACAGTGCATAGAAATTATGCTCACGGCAATACGCAATGGTTCTCGACCATTACCACTGGCTCAGCAATACAATCCGCAGCATCCATCCTCGCCGAATGGTGCGCACATCCCCCTCTTCCCGTCCCTTATTCCTCCCTGCCGACTCATGCAATTACTCCACAACCACCCCCGTCCTCCGTTCTGCGTCCCCCTTTAATATTTTATCGTCTTGGTATTTATGGGCTATCTCGCTCTGCATACGCCACCCCGGGCATACGCAACTTTTATTATATCTTTTCTTTTTTGATCTCTTAAATTTATGTCACAGGTCATTAAATGTGATCTTCAGTCAGATTATTATTACTTAGTTAATCCTCAATTATTATTTAATTAACTCTTACTTAATAATCTTAATCATTTATCAATTTAGGGTCGTTACAAAAAAGGAATGAACGTTTAAATTTTACTTTTATAATTGTATAATAATAGTTAAAAAGGTTATGTTGTGTGTTTAGAAATGTGTTTCATAAGAAAGGAATGATCATTTAAATTTTAAATTATCATTTTATATTAATACTTAAAAAGTTTATGTTATGTGTTTATGATGGATATTGTATATGATTTATAATAATATTTAATACAAAGATGATGAATAATTTATTTTCATTCTATAATGATTGTGAAATATTTATATAATATTTATTATAATAATGAAGGGTATCTTATTATACATGCCGCAAGGTAGTGTATATTATACATGCCACCATGCAGTAAATATATATATATATATATATATATAGCAATGGATTGGCAGTTGACTCACTATTAGTGTTAGGGTTGACTTTAAATTTCAGTTTTAGTTAATTATTTTTTGGATTTTTATCAAATATTAATATACATTTATTTATTTAGTCATTGGTCTAACAATTTCACCTCTTATTCTAAGGTTGACGACGGTGTAATCATGGTTCTCGGAGATATCCCCACATCCATTACTCGATCATGAGTGATCAAGTTTCTTAGATCAAGGACTTAGAAGGGATTTGAGGAAGTCCTCTCCTGAAAGGTTGAACTGGTTATCCTCTCCCTAGAGGTATTGTATCAAAGATACCTACCAACATAGAAATTGATTCCAGCATTGATCCAAGTTGATATTGGTGGCCACCTCCTTGTTCCAAGTTCCAACCGACTCATCTTGACAATTTTCAGTTCAACATGTTTCTCTGTAATGGAGACACTTATTTGTAATTATGGGTTCTGCACTTCTAAGGCTGTCTTTAAGCCCTACACAACATCCAGGTGGATATTTTTGGTCGCCCATCTAGTCCAACTGGCCTATTTTGGCAGTTTCCATCTCAATACATCTTTTTGTACTTTCGAAGCCGTTTTGAGGCCTTAAACATCATTTTTTGGGCTTTCCACAGTCAAATTGTTGACAAACTTAGATTTTGATGGGATAATGTGTAGTTATCGAAAATACCTTTCCAATGAACTATCACACGCCTAAAATGAAGATCATATGCAAACATTACGACCCCAAGAAGTTGATGTACTAACTTACCCCAATGGGGCCCACATGACTTTTGGCGCTTCATCTCCTAGGGTTAGGTTTTTGAATGTTTAGGGTTTTGGCATTCATGTTTATTATAAAAAGGCCTTCATAGCCTCATTGTACTAATCCTCTGGCAAATGAGCGTAGTCGTCATATCTCTTCTTGGAGATATCTGCCACCATTCTAGCGAGTTTATTCACTCTGTATTTTTACAGTCTCTGTACATTTCTTTCATTAATAGAAATCATGTATTATTGTCTTTTTATATTTCTAGAAATATTTGTGTGTATTTCATTGTAATATCTCTGCTTTCATTTCGTTTCGAAAATAATCTTGATCAATGGTATCAGAGCGGACTGCTCTTGCTCATTTTTTAGTGCATGTCCCCGACAAGGTCCGAGTATCGAAAGTTAGGTCTCGAGCTTGTCTCTCTCTAGGATAATCGCTATCGCATGAAAAAGAAAACCTCCATGGCAGAAGCAAGGAAAAATAGTGAAACAGAAGATTCTATTAACATGTTTTTTGACAAACTCTCGCGCGACAGAGGGACAAAATGATGGAGAATTTTGCACACATCCTTCAATGCCTTATGATAGAAACAGGTGCATCTTCATCAAGCGGGCACTTTGGAGGAACTTCTCCCTTCAAGGTACAAGTTAACTTTGATATTCTCGTATTTGAAGGTCAAATAGATGCAGATGCCCTAAAAAAATGGTTAAATATGCTAGAAGGTTATTTGTCTGTTCACAATTTTTTCGACATGGAAAATATCACCTTCGCACACCTCAAGTATCTCCTCCGTGTTAAACATTGGTGGGAAACTTATTGGGAGCAAAGTTCCACAAAGGAATCTGGAATATATGGGGCCGAGCCCACTTGAGATTTTTTTATGGATGTGGTCAAGGAACAATATTACCTTGTTGATAACTATGAAGACCAGTACATGAGATGGACCAGTTCACAAATATTTACCATACCTTGCATACCAAGCTAGGTATCAAAGACTCCGAGCGGCATCTAATTCTAAAATACTGTGGGGATATGCATAAGTACATCCAAACCAAAATGGATTTCCTAAATATCTCATCACTGGGAGTTGCTTATCGATATGTTGTCAAAATCGAGTAGAAATTTGGGCACCAAAACAAATAGGAGTTTGGGTCTGGAAATACGCAACAACCAAAGCACAATAAATATGACCCTAACCAACAGCCTCTCGAGAAACAGTCCAAGACACAGGAAAAGAAGGGTAAGGGAAAGATTAAGAATGACACTAGGAAGTGGTGCGAATTCCACAAAATCCTCTGGCACAACACCAATGAATGTCGCTCAAAACAGTCATTGGTGGCCAAGATCAAAGACAAGGAGTTGAACCCTGATTCAGAATATGATCCAGAAAATAATGAAAAAATGTAGATCATCGACGCAAACCCCATTGTTATTGTCGTGACCGCAACAATTCAACCAGAAGAACCAACAGATCTTAAAGAGGGGTAGTGCCTCTTCCATTCACAGATGTGGGTGAAGGGGACCCCATTGCATTTCATTGTTGATAGTGGAAGCCAGAATAACCTCATCTCAGCTGAGGTCGTCAAACAGTTGGGGTTGTCGAGAACACCACACCCGTAGCCATACAACATTGGGTGGCTTCGCCAGGGACGATATCTTCGTGTCATCCAGCAATGTCACATGTCCTATGGCATCCATCCCTTCAAGAATGAGGTAGTGTGTAATGTTTCCCCTCTTGATGTCTATGATGTTGTTTGGGGCCAACCATATATGTGGAAATGTCATGTTGTTTATGAGTCTCGACCTTGTAGTGTCATTATTACTCTGGGGGGATAGCTCTACAAGATACCATAGATAGTTCTGACTATTTTTCCACCAAAATAGTGTCACAAGGTAATCTCTCATAGTGCAAAATTCAGCCTCTTCACAATATGTTCAAAGGATGCACAGAAGGCCATTGCAACCACTACAGCCTCAGCACCTTCTATCCAGTAGAAGCAGATTGTAGAAGAGAAAGAAGATGTTGTTTCTTCACCTACGATGGTGCCTACACAATGCCCCATAAATCCCAGAGACAACAGGTTGGTGGAACAGATTCAACCCCGCCAGCAATAGGTTTATGACAGTCTTCAACAAACCAAGCAGTGCAACTTCTCCAGCAAGGCACGCAACTCACCAAGATTCAGATTCAGCAAATACTTTCCCCTCTTCCCTGGCACTCAACACAATGGAAACCATTTCTTCCTAAGGGGGGAGGACTGATCCAGGTGGATATTGGTGGCCACCCACCTGTTCCAAATTCCAACTGGCTCATCTTGATAGTTTTCAGTTCATCACATTTCTCTATAATGGGATCACTTCTTTGTAATTATGGGTTCTGCACTTATGAGGTTGTCTTGAATCCCTACACAACATCCAGGTGGATATTGGTGGCCTCCCATCTAGTCCAACTGGCCTATTTTGGCAGTTTCCATACCAATACATCTTTTTGTACTTCTCGGGTTGTTTTGAGACCCTAAACAACTTTTTTGGGGGCTTGCCATAGTCAAACTATTGATAAAGTCAAATTTTGACAAAATAATGTGTGGTTCTCGAAAATACCTTTCCAACAGGCTATCACACACCTAAAACGGAGATCACATGCAAAAGTTACAACCCCAGGAAGTTGATGTACTAACTTACCCAAAAGGGGCCCACATGACTTTTGGCGCTTCATCTCCTAGGGTTAGGTTTTTGGATGTCTAGGGTTTTGGAATTCATGTTTATTATAAAAATGCCTTCAAAGTTTCATTGTACTCATCTTATGGTGAATGAGTGTAGTTGTCACATCTCTTCTCATATATAGCTACCACCATTCTAGCAAGTTCATTCACTCTGTATTTTTACAATATCTGTACATTTCTTTCATTAATAGAAATCAAGTATTGTTGTATTTATTTGTTTCTCACAATATTTGTGTGTATTACATTGTAATATCTTTGCTTTCATTTCGTTTCGAAAATGATCCGAATCAAACATACTATGAGAGATGCCACGAGAGAGAACTTGCCAGTAGGTTGATTTTGTCCTTCTCAGTTTTCGATTACACTCTTGCTCAGATAAAGTAAATAATTTGGATTTTTTCATCCAACTTTTTTGAAACCCATGGACAAAATTTCCATAACCGCAGCATCATAAATCATTCCCTCAAATGTTGTTATGTATGCCTGCTAATTTCTCCACTATTCTCCACTATTTGGTGAAAATTTATGTTTTTCAAACCAAAGAAAAAAGAGAAAGCAAAGTATCTTTTCAGTTGGCCAATCGATCAATGATTATCTTGATTGTCATGATAACTTTCATTCAATCTCCCAACTACATCTACTTAGTTTTATCAGTTATAAACTCGTCCTTGGCACGAGCTGACATAGCCTATGGATAAGCCTCGGAAATTGCATATTTTTCGTGGTATATTTGTTAATTCAAGCAAATGATGGGTAGCCAAATGATTACCTGATTCAAACGAAGAAACCAACGTTGAAAAAACAGATTGGTTAATTTTGTCATAAATCATATTACCTCTATGCGGTCTTGTTTATCATGTTTTTTTTTTTTAATTTAAAATTATTGATTTAATAAGTTATAAATTTTGTGATTTAATGAGTTAGTATATATAGTTTATTTCCCAATTTTGATATTGTATGTATAGTACATTGTTATTTTATAAAGGTTGTGATATATTTTTAGAAAGTTTTTTTTTTTAAATAATAATAAAGATTTAAATATATTTAAATAAATATCTTAATTATTTTTAAATCTAAATTTTCATTTTATTTAGTAATTTATTTTGTATTATTGTTTGTTTTTTTTGTAGTGAATCAATGAATCATTTATTAGGAAATCATTTTTTTTAATAAGATAAAGGATAATGAACATTATTTGGTTTTGTTATTTTATTTTTTACTTTTAAATTTTATATAGAGATTTTGGAGGAAAACTCTAACTCCTAAAACTAAAAAAATAATATGATTCCCTTAAGGAATAGAACTACTACCTCAAAAATATTTATGAATCTTCGATTTCCATGAGCAACATTCCAAACATTTTTATAGAGGACGAAGTGTTTTCTATAGAAGACATAAAGTTTGGGGTTAATCAACTTGCAAAATGGGAAGCTAAGGACATTGAAGGCTACCAAGATGAAATCTTAAGAATTGGAGGGCTTATCCTCATCCCTCACATACAGAAGATCTTTAGTTTAGTAGTTGAGTGGGGCTTCCCTAAACCCTGGACTTAAAGCCTCGTTGTTCATATATTTAAAAGTGGGGATAAAAGCAATCCCTCTAATTATAGTACCATTATGATTAGCCATGTCTTAACTAGCTATACAGAAGCATTTTGGAAAAGAAGATAAGTATATGGCTTGAAAGCCACAAAAAAGAGTTAAAGGCCCAATACATCGAGATGTTGTTGAGAACTAAGTTAAGAAGCACCAAAAAACCTCCTCTTGACAGCCAACGATGAACCCATAAATAATTTTTTTCTTTTATTTTCTTAAAATATCATAGACAATTATCCACCAAGTAAGCATTTGGTTTGAGCTCAAAGTCGCGATACTTTAGCCCCTCATCAACACTTTAATGAATATGGAAGTTTAATGCCTAGTTGATATGGAGAATCATCCCTTATAGAGCTTACTAACAAATTTGACTCTATCAAATTAACTTGCATACATGTGGATGAACTTAATAGGTCCAAGATATCTCTTAAAGCTTTGAATTTATGCACATATCCTTCAGTAAAGAGCATTACATCATCAACAAACAAAAAAATGAGTTAGAATTCTGGATAAATCATTTTTTATTCTTTTCAAGGTTCCCCTCTACCTTGCATTTGTGATAGGCTTGTGTAAACCTACAACACTAATGAGGAACAAGAATGGAGACAAGGGACAACCTTTACACAACCCCCTCAAGGATCGAAATAAAGGAGAAGGAGAGCCATTAATAAGAACGACAAATGATGTTGGCTCAATACAACCTGTTATCCAATTGCCAATATCTGAATTTATCCCCATGTGGATCAAAGCTAGCTTTAGAAAAACCCAATTTACATTATCATATGCCTTCGAGAGGTCTAATTTCATAATGATAGCCAGAATCTTTTGGGACTTGATGGTGTGCATGGCTTCTTGGGCCAATTCCATTTGCATTTATCTGGCCTTCAAATAAGGGAATATCAAAAGTAATGTGTACCTTGAAGGGTTTCGTACCTTTGAAATCAATGTTTGTCAAAGATGCCTTAACTGCCATCGCTAGTCATAGAAGGATCTGAGCGAATTTGTCCATCATCTCATTCCTATGTTGTGTAAGGGATTCCTCAAGCAACATCTTGAAAGGATCTCCCACTCTGGCATCTCTCTTTTCTTCCACCATGGGAGGTCGCTTGGGCTAGCAAGAGTGGTTTTCCCTAAGTGAAACTAGCTCAAGACCCAATTGTCTAGACATTAACCTCATCGGGGATATGCACCAAGAAATAACAATAAGAAGACTACTTTGATACCATGTTGGTGTGCGGTTGTAAGAACCTAGGTTAAAGTTATCTTAACCAACAAAACCCTTCAGATACTAACCCTTTCGACATCACCTGCATGCAAGTGAGGTCTCACTCAAGGCATCTATTGGGGCTGCAGGAACCAAGTTTCTATAGTAGAGAGGGGATGGGAGG
>JASDQU010750720.1:19510-40547 GCA_032191745.1 Picea mariana
CGCACCACAATTTAACCAAGTTCTATCCCCATACAACATTGTGCAACAATAGTATAATATTGTGCATCAACCATATAATACAGTGTCGCCACAGTACAACATGGCACAACCTCAGTACAATACCGCATAGTATAATCAGGAACCTCAGTATAATGCGTTGAGAGGAGATCGAATGGGCTATAGAGGTGGAGGATGACCAAGAGGAGGTTTTGGAAGAGGCAGAGAACCAGTGGTATGTCACAATTTTAAAAAATTGGGACATTATTCAAGGGAACGTCCACTTCCACCAACAACTTGTATGTATTGTCGTGCATAGGATCATGATACAGAAGAATGTCTGACACTATTAGTAAATATCCAGGAAAAGAGGAACCAAAACAACTAGAATTTTTAGTGGATTTCAATCAAAGAAAGGGACAAAGGAAGGAACATCAACATAGTTACTCACGGAGGAGATAAAATATGATGCAGGAAGGACACGATCACACCCCCGTCGCGCTCCTACACACAGGATCGATCTCATTCACTCATGAGCCAAAGTGGCTCTTTTGATTCCTCTGTGGAATCTCTGCTAAAAACCTGATCCACAAGTCCTTTCTTCACCCGCACGACTCTCTGCACTCAACCGTGATCCTCCCCCGACTCAGTTTCGGGTTTCAGGGTTTCACCTTTTCTGATGTCGAGAGTTCCTGTCCTCTTGAATCCCCGATATCCAATGAGAAATTTCACCAATACGCTCCCTTTACGCATTATCCCTCCTACCTATTCTCTAGTCCATGTGACCGCTAATTCATAAGACTGCAGCCTTATCCTTCTTTCGAGATTTTGGACTTCAAAATCTCGATGTGCTCCAAATTCCGTTAGCCCTCCAGGCTAGACTCCTGGTCCACGTGACCTCCCCCTATATGACCGCAGACATACCTCCTCATTGGGGTTTCAGACTTTTCAATGTCCAAACACATATGTCCTCAAGATTCACGATTCCTCGAATCCCGACATGTTCTTTAAGCACTAGCTCTCCTAGCTAGGCTCATGGTCCATATGACCATTATCCCCATGACCGCAGTCTTAACTCTTCGTCGGGGTTTCAAGATTTGCAATGCCACAATGCATTGGCTCATGGAATTCCCGATTCCTTGAATCTCGATTCTCCGATATATTGACAGCTAGCCCACAATGGCACCTTCCTCCTTGTTGGGATTTCGGACTTCGTGATTCCGAAATGCATAAACACCTTGTCACCAAGATTCCCGATATCTTGATGACCCAAATGCCGATAGACGAATTCCTGTCAAGACTTTCCCTGATGGCTCTGATTGTTGTCGCATGTCCTCCACTGATGGACGGTCCAGATTTATCCTCGTGGTTTCGAGACTTCTGATGTCTCGATTTTCACGACCTCAGGAACTCCGACTTCCCGAGTGCCAATATACCGACTCTCTTCAGATTTCTGACACCTATCTCCCCAAACAGACGGCTCAGATTATATCGGGGTTTTCACTATGGACTTCCCCGATCTCTTGTCCATGGGAATGTCGATATCCAGACTCTCGACGCCTCGATGTCTACCACGTGTCTCCACTAATGGACGGTCCAGATCTTCCCGGGACTTTTCCTATGGAAATCCCCAATCTCTTGTCATCGAGACTTCCGATTTCCCGATATGTGAAACCCCGATGGAAACTCTCCTTTCGGGATTTCACCTTGGCTTTTATTGATGGTAAACCTTGTGCAGCTCCTGTTTGATCCGATGGCTGACGAGTATCTGCTCAAGATCTAACGGCCCGGATCCATTCCCCTACGCGCTTACTCCAGAGGCTAAACTATGCATGCCTTCACCCGATCCAACGGTTGATGGGTATCTAAGTGAGATCCGACGACTGACGATCTCCTCTTCTGTGCGCTTCTCCTAACGCCTTCCTGGATGTGAAATCTTCAACGATCCAGATCTCTTTCTCCATTCGATCTGACGACTGTCGTTGCTCCTCCTGAGCTTCTATGCACTTCTTCCTAGACTTGGGAGAGTTTTCAATTTACTCAAAGGCCTCAACCTTTGCCTGTCTCCTCCTCTTGCGAACTCCTATACCTGAGTTATCGCCTGCATTCTCCTCAATGTTGCTCCTCCTAAGCTTTACTCCTTTCAAATGCTCACAGGTTTCTTCAACTCCTGTGCCTTTGCAGGGTCCTTACGCACACACAGTGCTATCTCTCGTGAGCTACTCAACACTCATACCCCTAAGGGATTTTTTCTTTCTTCCTTCTCCCACAGATGGAGAAATATGGATGCCCTCCTGGCTATCCTCTCTCAAGCAACCTCTTGCTGAGTCTTTTAGGGTGTTTAGCAACCCTGTGAAGATCCCTCAGTGGATTCTTCTTCAAATCACAGAACTCAAAGAGTTCTCTTCTAACTGTGCCTGTCTGCACATTGACTCAAATGCCCACCTGGCAGAGTATCTTTTCACAGAACGTTCAACAATTTTGTCCCCTTCTCTCTGTGCCTATCTACACACTATCTCTATGCCCTCCTGGAAGAGTGTCTTCTTCCATAACTTCCAGCACTTCAGTCTCCTTCTGTGCACTTATGCACCTGCTCAATGCCCACCTGGAAGAGCTCTTAGAATCCTCAATGATTTTGTTTCTTCCTGAACTCCTTAATAGAAGTCTTCCTTGGTGCACCCATTTTCACTTGCTCAATGCCCACCTGGAAGAGCTCTCAGAATCCTTAGTGATTCTAGTTCTTCTTCCTTAAGAACTCACAACATAGTTCCTTTAAATGCACCACTGTGCATATGCTCAATGCCCACTTGGAAGAGATCTACAGAACTCACAACAGATCTTCTGTCTACAACTATGTCTCTCATACATAGCCTTGCCTCCAAGGTATTCAGCAACCTTGAGGTCTTCACCGAGTTGTTGATTCCAGTTCTTGTGTCGCAGCACGTCTTTGTCTGAACCCGCAGAATTCAGAAGTGCTTCAGTGCACCGGTATTCAGAGACAACAGTTCTCTGTCACGCCCTCCTAGCATGAAACCTCAAAGACCTTCACCTAAAATCAAACACACTCCTACAAATGCATGATAACAACATACATTCATAGCATACAATGGAACACTCACAGACATTCACATAACACAGAATTCATGCAGGAAAAACTGCTTCTGTTTATATTAAAAATGGCAAACTCATGTAATTACAAGATGTTCTCAATCTCTCTCCGGCTCTATAACTCAACTTCCTCAACTTACTCAAATCTTCATTCTTACAAAATGAGATTTGAAATCTCTTTTAACTGAGGGGCTCTTCCATCTCTTCCATCCAACCTACCTACCCTATTCAATTACATTGAATGGGTTGTCTAGTCCAGCATCTAGATCTATATCTCAGCCATACAAAACATTAAAGTTCGATCTTATCTACAGTTTGCGCAAAGGCACGGCTTCATGGCTCACCATCCTACAAAATTTAATTACATTCAATTCAGATTTTAAATGAGGACTGCGCCTCTCTTCAACAATCGATTTAAATTCGCTGACGTGGCTGGTTGGCTGGCTAGCTGACGTGGAGAGATGCTCCTGCATCAAACTCCTAAGCTACAAAATTCATGATCTCCTGCTCATGAGCTTCCCATATCAACTGTTGAAATCCCCCCTGGATCCCAAATCATCCTCTAGAGTTGTTCATCCACTCCATTCTGCTGCTTCTGCGCTGCTGTTGCTGCTGCTTCCTTTCTGCTCAGCTGCTCCTCACTGGCAGTCTCTGCTGACCTCAACATCAGCCTTCTGATGTCTTCTATCACTGCATCCAGTTGCTCCAGTGGCTGGCTTTATTTTTGCAGTCTCCTCAGCTGCAAAAATTTTTGGCACATGGGAAGATTCTCATGATCTTCCATGCCTTCTTCATCATCAGCTTCCAACCTCACATGTTGGATGTGCACGCTCTGCACTTTCACCCTCTCTTCCAGGGCTTCAATCTGTTCCCACAGATCAGCAAAACAAATGTTGTCTGCCTCTTATTTTTCTTCTGCAAACTCCCATGTTGCAGAGTCTTCAGCTTCTTGGCTGAAAATATTGAGCCATTCCTCAGAATGCTCATCATCCTCTTCATCTTCTACTGCTGTCAGCTTCAGTGCTACAACTTCTTTAGCTTCCTGGATGAAAGCATTGAGACACTCCTATGAATGCTCATTTTCTTCTTCGTCAGCTTGGGTAGCTTCCAAAGTCTACTCCAATCCTTCTGCGATAGTCTCAGCTGGTTGTCCTTCTGCTGTTGTTGCATCTGCAACACAGATTTCTACCTCCTCCTGGGCAAGTGGTAGGAATACTCCAATTCCCCCAATCATCATAATATTATCCTAATCTTCCTCCTCGATCAACTGCACCTGCTGATATAAATCCATTTCTGAGATCACCTTCTCTGTCATCTCTTTTGGATGATTCCAACTCACTTCTGAGTTCATGAGACCCACAGATAGTCTCATCTACTCATCCCTGCCCACCTAGCAATATGGGATGCTTCCACTACTCTCTTGGCAGACTATGAGATCAATCGATCCCATCTTCATCAGCAACCCTTGCTGAATTGAACTCACCTCCGAGTCCATGAGACTTTCAGATAGTCTTGAATTTTCATCTCTGCCCACCTAGCAATTTAAGATGCTCCCACTGTCCTCCTGGCAGTCTTCGAGATCCCGCAGCGACCTCATTTCATTGCCCAGCTGGAAATGTGAAATTCCTCGGTTGTCCTCATGACAATCTCTGAGATCCCGTAGTGATCTCAACTTGTTTCCCACCTGGAAAGATAGAATTTCCTCTCTACCCTCCTGGCAGTGCTTGATATCCCCAGCTGATCCCAATTCATTCTCTTCATCGAGAAATTTTCCAGTCTCTGGTTCACATATCTGAACCATTTCTTCTTCTGGTCCATTGAGGTTTTCAGCATACCTCAACCACCCTCTTAACAGCCTCCACTATCTTATGACCATCAACTCCTTGACTGGCCATTTTGATTTCGGCTTCTTCATGGGCCATTCGTACACCCATCTTGGCTTCTTATCCTGCCGCATCTTCAATTCGATATTTTCTATGTCTGCCTTTAATTCATAGATCTCTTTATCCATTTCTTCAAGCTTTTCTGCTTTGCTCTTCTTCCTAGCATGCCTATGGTCTTCAGTAACCATGCTGTTGTCTCTATCTACTTTCCTAGCAAACCTGTTGTTGTCACTCTGCACCAAGAGTGTTACCAGCTTCATCCTCCTACAGTCTCTCTGACTTCCTTCTTGGTTGCTGCCTACCTGCAAACAATCGTCACAGAGTCTCCAAAACTCTGTCTTCTCCCTCTACTTGAAATATACAACCAGAGTTATAGCTCTGATACCACTTGATGTGTATCAGAGTGCTCTTTACCTCTTCCTGCCTCTCTTCCTGCCTGAAATATATAGACAAGAAACAAGCTCTGATACCACTTGATGCAGGAAGGACACGACCACACCCCCATCGCGCTCTTACACACAGAATTGATCTCATTCACTCATGAGCTGAAGCGGCTCTTTCGATTCCTCCATGGAATCTCTACTAAAAACCCAATCCACAGGTCCTTTCTTCAACCGCACGCTCTCTGCACTCAACCATGATCCTCCCCCGACTCAGTTTCGGGTTTTGGGGTTTCTCCTTTTCTAATGTTGAGAGCTCCTGTCCTCTTGAATCCCCGATCTTTGATGAGAAATTTCACCGATACGCTCCCTTTACGTGTTATCCCTCCTGCCTATGCTCTGGTCCATGTGACCTTTAATTCCTAAGACCACAACCTTATCCTTCTTTCGGGATTTTGGACTTCAAAATCCTGATGTGCTCCAACTTCCGTTAGCCCTCGAGGCTAGACTCCTCGTCCACGTGACCTCCCCCTATATGACCGCAACCATACCTCCTCATCGGGGTTTCGGACTTTTCAATGTCCAAACACATATGTCCTTAGGATTCACGATTCCTTGAATCCCGATGCGCTCTTTATGCACTAGCTCTCCTGGCTAGGCTCTTGGTCCATATGACTATTATCCCCGTGACCGCAGTCTTACCTCTTCGTCGAGGTTTCAAGCTTTTCAATGCCGCAATGCATTGGCTCACGGGATTCTCGATTCTCCGATATACTGACAGCTGGCCCACAATGGCACCTTCCTCCTTGTCGGGATTTCGAACTTCACGATTCTGAAATGCATAAACATATTGTCACAAAGATTCCCGATATCTTGATGATCCAAATGTCGATAGACGAATTCCTGTCGAGACTTTCCCCGATGGCTCCGATTTCTACCGCACGTCCTCCACTGATGGGCACTCTAGATTTCTCCTCGTGGTTTCAAGACTTCTGATGTCCCAATTTTCACGACCTCAGGAACTCTGATTTCCCAAGTGCCAATATACCGACTCTCTTCGGATTTCTAACACCTGTCTCCCCAAACGGACGGCTCAAATTATATCGGGGTTTTCACTATGGACTTCCCCGATCCCCTGTACATGGGAATGTCGATATCTCGACTCCCGATGCCTCGATCTCCGCCACTTGTCTCCACTAACGGACGGTCCAGATCTTCCCGAGACTTTTCCTATGGAAATCCTCGATCTCCTATCATCGAGACTTCTGATTTCCCGATATGTGAAATCTCGATGGCAACTCTCCTTTCGAGATTTCACCTTGGCTTTTCCCGATGGTAAACCTCGTGCAACTTCTGTCCGATCCAACAGCTGACGGGTACCTACTCAAGAGATGACGGCCCAGATCCGTTCTCCTGTGTTCTTACTCCAGAGGCTAAACTCTGCGTGCCTTCACCCGATCCAATGGTTGACGGGTATCTGAGTGAGATCCGACGACTAACAATCTCCTCTTATGTGCGCTTCTCCTGACGTCTTCCTGGATGTGAAATCTTCAACGGTCTAGATCTCTTTCTCCAGCCGATCTGATGGTTGTCGTTGCTCCTCCTGAGCTTCTGCACACTTCTTCCCAGACTTGGGAGAGTTTTCAATTTACTCAAAGGCCTCAACCTTTTCCTGTCTTCTCCTCTTGCAAACTCCTATACCTGAGTTCTCGCCTGCATTCTCCTCGACATTGTTCCTCCTGAGCTTTACTCATTTTGAATCCTCATAGGATTCTTCAACTCCTGCGCCTCTGCAGGGTCCTTACGCACACATAGTGTTATCTCTCCTGAGCTACTCAACACTCAGACCCCTAACGGATTTTGTCTTTCTTCCTTCTCCCACAGATGGAGAAATATGGATGCCCTCCTGGCTATCCTCTCTCAAGCAACCTCTTGTTGAGTCTTTCAAGGTGTTCAGCAACCCTATGAATATCCCTCAATGGATTATTCTTCAAATCACATAACTCAAAGAGTTCTCTTCTGACTGTGCATGTCTACAAACTGACTCAAATGCCCACCTGGCAGAGTATCTTTTCACAGAACGTTCAGCAGTTCTATCCCCTTCTCTCTGTGCATATCTTCACACTGTCTCTATGCCCTCCTGGCAGAGTGTCTTCTTCCAGAACTTCCAGTAGTTTAGTCTTCTTCTGTGCACTTATGCACCTGTTTAATGCCCACCTGGCAGAGCTCTTAGAATACTCAGTGATTTTGTTTCTTCCTGAACTCCTCAATAGAAGTCTTCCTTGGTGCACCCATTTTCACTTGCTCAATGCCCACCTGGCAGAGCTCTCAGAATCCTCAGTGATTCTGGTTCTTCTTCCTTAAGAACTCACAATAGAGTTCCTTCAAATTCACCACTGTGCATATGCTCAATTCCCACCTGGCAGAGCTCTACAAAACTCACAATAGAGATTCTGTCTGCAACTGTGTCTCTCATACACAGCCTTGCCTCCAAGGTATTCAACAACCTTGAGGTCTTTATCGAGTTGTTGATTTCAGTTCCTGTGTTGCAGCATGTCTTTGTCTGAACCCGCAGAATTCAGAAGTCCTTCAGTGCACTAGTATTCAGAGACCGCAGTACTCTGTCACACCCTCCTGGAATGAAACCTCAAAGACCTTCACCTGAAATTAGACACACTCTTACAAATGCATGATAATAGCATACATTCATAGCATACAATGGAACACTCACATACATTCACATAACATAGAATTCATGTAGGAAAAATTGCTTTTGTTTATATTAAAAATGGAAAAAACCTGTAATTACAAGGTGTTCTCGAGCTCTCTCTAGCTCTACAACTCAACTTCCTCAACTTACTCAACTCTTCATTCTTACAAAATGAGATCTGAAATCTCTTTTACCTAAGGGGCTCTTCCAGCTCTTCCCTCCAACCTACCTACCCTATTCAATTACATTGAATGGGCTGTCTAGTCCAGCATCTGGATCTAGATCTCAACCATACAAAACATTAAAGGTCGATCTTATCTACAGTTTGTGCAAAGGCACGGCTTCATGGCTCACCATCCTACAAAATTTAATTACATTCAATTCAGATTTTAAATGAGGACTGCGCCTCTCTTCAACATGCGATTTGAATTCACTAACGTGGCTGGCTGGTTGGTTGGCTGATGTGGAGAGATGCTCCTGCATCAAAATAGGAAACGACATAGTATGACAAGAGCCAGTACAACACCAGTGGGTGAAGAAGAACGTCAAACCAGGGAAGTAGTTTGACATGCAGAATGAGAAGGAGATATTTAAGAAAGCCTGACAAGAATTTCAGAATGACGATATTGCATCAACTTCAACTGCACAACAAAGCAATGAAGCACCAGAGTACGAGATGCCTTCGGTATTGGATCATACCAAATAAATTCAACCCATGGGACAAGTAAGTACAATCAAAGGATTTTTTCAATCATGTGTAAAAGTATTGAATGATCCATCATCTATCACAATATTGAAAAACATATTACAAATATGTAGTACAGAGATGGAAGGAAAACTAGAACAAAAAACAATCAATCACCTACATACAAGGAGAAGAACAAGTAGGGAGTTCAAACTAAATGCCAACATCAGAGATTTCAACATGGGAGATACCATACTAGATCTAGGATCTGAAGTTAATGTATTACCAAAGAAGACATGGCAATGAATGGGAGAGCCCACATTAGGATATTCACTTGTTCAACTAAAACTAGCAAACCAACACAGAGTCCTACCAATTGGTAGACTGAAAGGAGTGATAGTAGAAATGGATGGAGTGCGTACTAAAGCAAACTTTGAAGTGATTGAAATAGTGGACAACACAAAACCATATCCAACGTTGCTTAGTTTGGATTAGGCATTTGACAACCATTCCATAATCAATTTGAAGACACAAAAAATGACATTTGAGTCATGTGAGTACAAGGTCATCGTGCCATTAGACCCATCATAAGGGGAAAGGTATGTATAACCCACTTTCTTAGACTTAGATGAAATCAGCCAGTTGTACAAAACAATTGCGTGTGATGAGGATTACGTGAACCCAACTACATATGGGATACTCAGTTGTTGAAGCATTGCTTCATGTGCAACCGACTCAGATACCAGTTTAGAGAACTGGAAACAAAGGTTACATGAATTTTCCACAAGAAGATGTGCATGAATAGATCACGTAGTAAGATGGGTAGGCACGGAGATAAGGGAACCACCCAGTTTCCACAGGGCAAATGATCTAGAAGTATTCTTGGCACAGTATGAAGATGAAGTTTTAGAGAATCAGATACTCTTAGCACTTGAGATAGCACTCAAGGAAAAACCTACAAGATGGTGGAGCGCACACAAAAAGACAATCACAGATTGGTACCAATGTAAGTGGTTACTGCGCATAAGGTTCAGCCCGGAACATAAAAACAATAAGCAGCAAAATTATGATGGACAGGGGGAAACAATGAAACACTTGGAGAAGTGTAGAACGTTGTGATAAATGACACCCCTAGAGGAATGGCCTCATCATTTCATACATACTCTAGAGCGAATACCATCAAACTAGTATACAGACCAGAAACTGCGTAAAGGAACTGCGACCTAGACAGTATTGCAACARAATTTTACAGTCACTTTCTCATTCGAGCACGAGAACCCCAACATAGATGCACCTCTTAAATAGATAAGAGGGATGATATTCATTCAGGAACCAGAAKTCAAATTCAWAATAGAAGAACAACAACGGAAGAAACAAAYAGTCAAATAATTGTTGTCATGTTACCATGTGCAGCAGGAAGCACCAGATGAAGATGATCTACACGATATTGATATCGAGGAAGMAKAAGGAGAAAGAGAAGTGGAGGGTCCACCTATAGAATCATAAGTCATTGTTGCACTGATCAAGGTGAATAAAGTCAACATTTGGATAGTTGAGAATCCCAAAATGGCCACCATTGGAGATTACTAGAATGAGTAAACAATAGAAAGCATAACAAAGTTATTGCGTCAATACATCGACCCGTTTCCCACAACATTTACAGAAATGAAGGGTATAGTAAGGGAGCTAAGAGAAATGTAGATACCACTCATAGATGAAGTGAGATCAATTAGAAAGCAACCATACATATTGAACCCAATATATAAGAAAAAAGTCAGAGCTAAGATCGATAGGATGCTCAAAGCTGGAATCATAGAACCAGTGGAAGAATTGGAATGGATAATCCCAATGGTAGTTTAGGAGAAAAAACAAGGAGGGATAAGGATATGTGTCGACTTGAGGAAGTTGAACGATGCATGCCTACATGACCCGTTTCTACACCTTTCATGGATGAAGTGTTGAAGAACATAGAAGGACACAGAGTTTACTCATTCACTAATGGATTCTCAGGCTATGGCCAGATCAAGATATCACAGGAAGCCAGATACAAGACCACGTTTTCTACAAAATGGGGATCCTACCAGTACATAGTCATGTTGTTCGGACTGAAGAATGCACCAGCAATATTTTCCAGAGTAGTCATCGCCATGTTTAAGGAATTCATCCATCTGTTTCTAGAGGTATACTTGGATGATTGGACAGTCTATAGTTTGTTGAAATACCATGTAGAGGTCTTATGCCTGATGTTAGAAAGATGTAGGTAGTGTCAGATATCATTAAACATAAATAAATGTATATTCAGAACACCGTTTGGGATACTATTGGGCCATATAGTATGAAAACAAGGCTTACTAGTATATCCTGCAAAGATTGTAGTAATTGTTAACTTACCACCACCAAAAACAGTCTGTCAACTAAGAGAGACATTGGGACACACAAGATACTATAGAAATTTTATCAAAGGATATGCATAGAGTATCGTGCCAATGGAAAAACTGTTAAGAAAAGATACAAACGTTCAGTGGAGCGACAACTGTCAACATGGTATGGATACACTAAAAGAAAATATGGTCACCGTGCCAATAATAGTATTTCCATACTGGGACAAGACATTCCACGTACATGTAGATGCATTNCCTACCAGTACATAGTCATGTCGTTCGAACTGAAGAATGCACCAGCAATATTTTCCAGAGTAGTCATCGCCATGTTTAAGGAATTAATCCATCTGTTTCTAGAGGTATACTTGGATGATTGGACAGTCTATAGTTTGTTGAAAGACCATGTATAGGTCTTATGCCTGATGTTAGAAAGATGTAGGTAGTGTCAGATATCATTAAACATAAATAAATGTATATTCAGAACACCGTTTGGGATACTATTGGGCCATATAGTATGAAAACAAGGCTTACTAGTATATCCTGCAAAGATTGTAGTAATTGTTAACTTGCCACCACCAAAAACAGTCTGTCAACTAAGAGAGACATTGGGACACACAAGATACTATAGAAATTTTATCAAAGGATATGCATAGAGTATCGTGCCAATGGAAAAACTGTTAAGAAAAGATACAAACGTTCAGTGGAGCGACAACTATCAACATGGTATGGATACACTAAAAGAAAATATGGTCACCGTGCCAATAATAGTATTTCCATACTGGGACAAGACATTCCACGTACATGTAGATGCATTAGCCATAGCACTTGGAGCTATCTTGACATAGCTAGGAGTGGGAGATTTAGATCACCCTATAGCATTTGCAAGCAGAAAGCTATTAGAATCATAACAGAACTATAAGAGAACAGAGAGGGAAGGCCTAGATATGGTGTACACACTACAGAAGTTCAGACATTACTTATTGGGAAAACACTTTAATATGTTCATAGATCAATCAGCCCCTAAATACCTAGTCAAAAATCTAGTGTTAGGGGGGAGAATCTTTTGATGGTTACTATTGTTTCAAGAATTTGATTTTGAAATAATAGTTAAGCCAAGAAAATTGAATGCAGGACCTGACCACCTATCAATGGTCACAAACGGAGAAGAACCTACAAACTTGGACAACTTCTCGGACACACAGTTATTTTTTAGTCCAGATCACTGAAGAATAATTTGCAGATATCATTCAATACTTGATCACAGGTACTGAACCGTAGGAATATAACAATGCGTAGAAGAAAAACTTGGTAGTTCGGGATGTAGACTATCAATTGATCGCAGGAAACTTATACAAAATGGGTGTAGATAGCATCTTGCGAAGATATGTGTTAGAACATGAAAGACCAAGAGTTTTAACATAATCTCGTGAGGAAATATCAGGAGGACATTATGCAGTCAAAGCTACCACGCAGAAGGTATTGCACGCAGGACTATGGTGGTCAACCATTTACAGAGACTCGAAGGAGTACTGCCAGTGATGTGATGTCTGTCAAATGGTTGGTAAATGCAATAGAAGGGACAAGATGCCATTATGACCACAGGTAACATTGTAGGCATTCGATAAATGGGCAATAGACTTTTTGGGACCAATCAACCCACCAAAAAAATGAATAGGAGCAAGGTACACTATCACTGTGATAGAATACCTCACAACATGGACGGATGTTGCACCAGTGAAGGATTGCAGCACATAAACAACATCACACTTTCTATTTCAACAAGTAATCACTAGATTTGGGTGCCTAAGAGTTTTGATGAGATACCAAGGCACGCACTTCATTAACAACACTATCAACGCTATGACTAAAGAGTTTGAAGTCCATAATTAGAAGAGCACACCATATCACCCACATGCAAATGGCACAGTAGAAGCATTTAACAAAATCCTTGACAATGCACTGACAAAGATCTATAATGTCAAGAGGGATGATTGGGACCTCAAAATACCGGCAGTATTATGGGCCTACAGGACCACGTGCAAGAATTTGACAGGGAACATGCCATTTAAACTAGTATATGGCCAAGAAGTAGTGATGCCATTAGAATTTCTGATACCCAGTCTCTGCATAACACATATGACAGAATGTGGCGCAGTACAGGAGAGACTAAATCAGTTGATGACCATGGAGGAAGATCAGATCCTAGCAAGGTTCCACCAACAAGTTCAGAAAGTAAGAGACAACTCTTGGCATGACAGACACATCAAGAAGAAAACTTTCATGGAAGGATATTTAGTGTTGATGTATGACAGCAAATCCATTCAGCACCCAGGAAAACTCAAAATGCACTGATTAGGACCGTACGAAGAAAAAACTGTCATATATGGGGGAGTTGTATAGTTGAAAGACTTATCAAGCACAGAACTCAGAGGGATGATCAATAGGAGCCGACTGAAGTTGTACAAGGATAGTAGACCACCCACAACTTAAAAAATCACTGCGCGGTTAAAAAAAAAAAAACAGGATATTAAATGGTACCAACAAAGGAACAGTGTAATGAAAGGAGAAGGGGCACACACACTTAGGAATACAAACTTGACAAGGACAAGACCAATGTCCAGGACAAAATGGAAACAAGCGGGAAAAGTAGAGATGGCAAAAGTAGTACGAAACAACGAAGGCATGTGGAATTCAATGCTAGAAAGGACAGATGGGACGTAGCAATAATCACACCAACTCGAGATGGTGAGGGAGAGTAATGGAAAGTATGAAGGAACTAGAGTTTCATTTAATCCATAATAAAGGTAGTGTCTTTGACAAGTTTCATATGATGTCCATACAAAGAACAGTCGTGGGAGCAAACAGATTATCGCGAGACTGGAAAAGATAGAGAGCAATAGAACCTGCGGAGTACAGAGCGAAGTTCACAGAGGTTACAGAGATTAGTGAAGTCAATGAATGATCAACATTCACCACCATGGCACCACAAAAAAAAAAGAGTTGACCCAGACTACTAGACACTCGGGAGTTAGAAGTAGGTCACAAGTACAATTGCAGGAAAGCGAACAACAATCGCCAGAGATCGTTAATGTCGATGAAATCCCTTCACCAGATACAACATCGATGAACCCCACACCCGTGGTAGAAGAAACCCAACAGCTAGCTCCTGAGGGCATGAATGTGGATATTTTGGCAGAGGAACAAGAGCAGCAGAACCAGGGCACAGGAAGCCTAGTGCAACCAGAGAGCCCTGAAGGAGCTCTGAGAGTCAATGGGATGTCTACAAATTAGGAAACAACAGTCAATCCAGACGAATCTCAAACAACCATGTAAGACCACCCACAGAAATGAACAGTGGAATATGTCATGGGCTGGCCAAAATGGTATGTCGAAGTATGACCAATGGAGGTTGGAACCTTGAGCCAACCACTACCGAAAAGGGACAAGCAGCAGGTACCTAGGTCACCATGAAAGAAACCCATTGCAGCCATTGTTCTGCCACGTATACTAGAAGGGGTATGGGTGAAATCAGATTTGCTAGGTTACATCAGGAAACTAAAATACTCGGACCATGATGTAACGGACACAGAAAAGTTCCTAGATTTTGCAAAGAAATTCTACCTGTAGACTGTGGGTCTCGATGCATTTGGGCAACCGGTTAATCAACCACTCCAGTGGATAGTAGGATTGGAAAAAATGGGGATTTTAGGTCTGCTAGAGCTACCACACTTTGGACAAGTACARTACATAAATAGTTGCATCAAAGTATTGATGGCGGTCACACATGGAGAGGATATATGGTTGGACAAGATCATCTTGATAGACGTGGGGCTCATTGTGAACATTACAGGGTTGTCATCCTAGAGCATGGATCCCACGCAATTTCTCAACGACAAAAAAAAGGATAAATCACTCGCAGAAGAGATGAAAAAGAAATACGGCACTGAAAGGGGRACATGAGGAATCATCATCAAGTGGATTAGTGAYGTCACAAAAAAATTGGGCGCAAAAATCATGGCCTACAAGATGCTAAGAAAATTTCACAAGGAAGAAGTCCTGGTTGGGGTTGTCACAGTTGCAGCTSAGTGTGTCGAGGGCACCATAKCCAATTGGGCCCCTTATCTTTTAAATCTGTTTATGGATGACTGCAAGGATGCATAGGATCTGGGAACTGAATTTCATTATTCATGGCTACTCATGTTGATAGCCATCATGGGATGGAAGGAACCGGATCACACATTGTTCACCACCAGACCCAATTCAAATCATGGAGTGATATATTTTTCAATTGGCACCATGTCAGACGTCAAGCACAAGAAGACGAATGCAACTGTATTCAAAGGTTACCTTCTCGACCTATAGGAGACTATCGCCAATATATGGAGAATAACACTGCAGGATGTGGAATACTATAGAGACATAGCTAACTTCAAGGCCACTCGACATGTGATGTGGATCCAAGCACGGAAGGACGCCAACAAGAAGTGGCTAAAATTGTGCTACTGCATCATGGAGGGTGACATTGAAATGGTTATCAAAGATTGGGAAGATGATTGGAAGATTCCAGTCCTCACCCAAGACATACCTACAAAGACAGCAGAAGAGGAGGCAGGGCAGGAAGAAACACATCCTCAGGAATTCCCAGTGCCCAAGAAACTAAGGATGGACCAGACCAAAACAAAACAGACCAAAGAAGGGACAGCTAAGACGGGGACCCAAAAGGGGAAGAATAATAATATGCATTCGGACCAAGAATAGTGGAAACAGACCGAGGTAGCATAGGGTACTACACCAAGTCCCAATCCACAAGAATCATTCCTGACTAAGAGACAACCTACTCATACAGGGGGTGTGTGTATAAATATGAAGGTGCAGAGAACACCTCTATAATACATGATCAAGGAGGATGATGCATATATGATAGCCCAAATGGTTCAGGATGATACAGTCGAGGATTTTGAGAATGATGCACACCACAGGGACATAATTCAAGAGAAGTTGGCAAACATGCGATAGTTCCTGAAGAATATCGGGGAAGCACAGGTAGCAGGAAGTAGCATAGGAATAGGGCCATCAACATCACAGACAGGAGAAGGACCATAAGTAGGTGAGTGAGACACAGTCCACACAATACCGCATCGGATTGCAACATTCCACATTACACCCATCATGTTGTGCATGGACGAGATCAAGAGGCAGACACCCCTAAAGGACTTATCCCACCTCCAATTGGTATTGATGTTGATACCATCCAAAGCTATACACAAATTATAGGATAGCGTTACCTAAGAAGTACAGACTCATGCATGCACAGACACAGCCAAATTACAGCAGGAAAAGGATAAATGGGACGTGTTGGAATTGATATATGAGCAGGCCAAGCTCGAGACCCAAGAGGAGAGGGAGCACGCGAATGGATTTGAACAAAAAGTGGGCGAAACTTATGATAAGATTCCAAAAAATGCGCAGAGGGCTGAACTCACCATAGCAGAGAATATTGATTAGATTACATAGGAAATCAAGCAATATCAGAAGGATATCGAGAAACTCCATGAGCAGCTCACACCCACCACTCCACCAGAGGTAAGGGACAAAAGGAAGAAGGAGGAAAAAGAAAAGCTATAGGAGATAGAGCAACAGGTCAGCACAGCAGCTGATTTGTTTGATAAATAAACACAGCTTCGGACAAAGCTAGAAGAGGATCAACAAGTCCAGCAGTGGGACCAGGAAGAAGAAAGGATAAGCACAGCTATCCAAGACCTCATGCAGAGGTAGAAGAAAATGTTCATCATGGAGCGCGTCAAAGGGGTGCATGATATGAAGAAACTACATGCAGAACTCACCACTGCACAAATGTAGAAAAAGGAGCGTTAGGCTCAAATGGAACCGCTTCAAGAGCGGGTAGAAGAAGTCATTGTAGAGGCAGAGGAAGCCAAGAAATATATAGCACAGACCCAAGAAGAGTGCGCAGGGTTGAACACTGATGATATTACAATCTAGACAGTAGACACACTCAAGGAAAAGATCGCGCAGGCTCGAACACAAGTAGTGGAGCTCAAGGAGAAGTTGCAGGCGATCACCAAGGAGATTGACAAAGCGCACAAAGGTTAGGTGGCTCGGGACGAGCCACATGTCAGTGTTCAGGGCTTGTTGGAAGTAGACCAAAGTGGAAATAAAGGTGATTTTTGGAAAGAAGGCATGCACAAGGAAAGTGACAGCTGGAAGGAAAAGCAGCACACGTACATGCATGGAAGACCTAACGACGTGTTGAGTGCTCAACACACCCTAAAAGTTTTGTGACCACTTCCTTTTGGGTACCACCATGTCTTMTACCTTCGATTGTTTTCACCATGGTTTGAGCCTAATAACCTTCTTATCTTATATGTTTCATATACRAGTTTATATTAAGCATATTAAGAACCATCTTGAGAAACACCACAACTGATCAAGGAACCAGCAACCTAGATTTCTCTCGGCTTACTTGAGAAGTTCGCCATTGGTGAAAGATTAAAGTAGCAAAAATTGTATGGGAATTCAAAGAAGCTGAGTGCCGACATTCTTCGACATCAGCCGATAAGAGTATCTCTTTTACAAATATAGCCTCTGAAAATATTTCACCAAAGGATGATTCTTTCGGCTTCGGCAGAAAAGTGAGATTGTAAGCATCGCACATAGATAAAAGCAACATTGTCGACTGCCAAACTCCCAAAACAAGTTCAATATTAGTGAGAGGGAACTAATTAATTTCTCCAAAGACTCTCGGTATTGGAAGTTGTGTCCTCTAGTCTTTTCTCAAAAGACTCTCTGTACAAGTGAAATTCCAAGCATGACTTTTATCCACTAGCCGAATATCTTTCGATGATTAAAATTTTTTTTTTTATAACCAAATCGATAATCCTGCGAAAGTAGTAATTGATATCAAAGTTTTACAAAGAAAAAAATTAACAAACTCATGAAGTAATAAAAATGATTCCAAAAGATCTAATATTTTACGCAAAATATTTAAAGAAGAATACACGTTTGATTCACAACATGATACTTTTAAACTTTTTCTTTATATACAATCAAAAACCTCCGCCAGGCTTGGTTTACATAAGAATAGACAACCCTGACGACTCGGTTAACCTGCCTGGTCACCGTAAGATTACAAAATTTTACAAAGAAGAAAGACAAAGAGGTGTTAAGCCACACTTCCAGGAACACAGGGCGAGAACCCGCTAACTATGTATCTCATATGCTTTCTTAGGTTGTCTTTCGCGCTTTGTGGTGTCTTATGCTTCATTGTCACCACCATCCACTGTGTCTCACATAACTCCACGATCGTGTCTTGTGCTTCCTAAATTTGTCTCTGCAGCCAAACAGTGCTCCCCGCGCGACCTTGCAGCGGCTATATCCTCTAGGTTTTTTTTGCCAACTGACGCCACAGTTCCCTATTTTCTTGGTAAATCTCGGCTATTACAAATTGATTCTGCTCTAGTTGCTGAGCGGAATTTTCAATGGAATCACCCAACTCTTTGGCCCTCCCCTTTCTTCTTTTGCCTCCTTTTCCAGCGGTCCCGACCAACTCCAAACGATCAGTAGGCATTACAGACTCCTTGAGGGTTTGATGTGCACTTATTTCAGCCTTGGGGCGGTCCCCCTCTCCTTCCCAAGTTTTCTTCTTAGGCCTTTCTCTTCTCCGCGGTTTCGGTCCCGGAGAAGGCACAATCTCTAGCTTATTTCTCCCAGATGTATCTACAACCACCCCAAACCCGTGTTTGGATGCTGACGCTGCCTCCAGGCAGATAGTTGTACCTCTCGAAGCCCACAGGAAGGAATCCCAGGTGCGTTGGGGATGAAACATCGCACTTCGGCTACCTCATGGACCTCATCCCATGTTTGAAGGAGATCCCATAATCGCAAAGCGTAAGAGACTCAAGGCATCCACAAATGGAAAAGTATTACTCAACCGAATGTCGCCAAGATGAACTTACTGAACCAGATCCCCAGGGAATATCAGCTTGACATATAAGAAGGATTGCTCGCAAAGATCCCAGATTTATAGGGAAATCAAAGAGCGACACTAGGCTCACCAACATAATGCTCGCGCCTCGTTACATGATGTTTAAAAAATTTCGGCACACCGTAGCTAATCAACGGATGCGATCCAGAACATGAAAGCATCGTCGATCGGGGTTGCAGCTGCAGTGTGATCCTTTCTATCCTTTTGAACTTTTGAACCTCTGTTATTTATAAATGATGCTTGGCACGCTTGGTGGTACGAGTTCCAAAGGAATTTAACGACCTTCTTTGTATGATATCTGACCTCTCGGGAGCACACACGCGCATAATTCATCCTCGATGCCCTTTTTCCCAAAGGTCAAGTAATTACTGTGATAATTATACATTCATGTCTATTGTACTTGATTAGCCACACTACAACATGTTTAGATGTTCATTTATACCAAAGAGGAACGATAGCTTCACAGGTCACTCGAAGGAAGCGGTTGGGATCATGTAAGTATTAAAAATGATTGAGACTAGCAAGTTGCACAGGTATGTGTTGATCTTTTGTTTATTTATGTCAGATCATGGGTTGCTTGATCACTAAAGTACTTATGTTTAATTGCAGGAAGAACCTTCCCGATCACCAACTAGAGTTTGTCATGTGATCCCGTCGAAGAACTAAAAGAATCACCGAAGCGACGAAGTATGTCGAGCTCCCGATTTCGGCATCCCGATATTAATCGACCTAAGAAAAATGATCAAGTTGTGCACCAAACAAGATGCATCATGGGCCGAAGAATGTGAAAATTTCACCTATGCAAAGCCCGAGAAAGTACAACAGTTCGCAGGAAATCCAATCAAATCCAGAGCCATACTTTGGAAGTTGAACTTCAGCCTTGAAAAATATCGGGTGCACACAGCAGACATCAGGGGAATCTATGCAGCTCCAATGGAACAACACAGGTTTCCATGGGCCAACACCTATGAAGAACTCTTTATCATATGGTCTGATTATGAAAGATTCCACCCTTTCCAAGAAACAACTCGGGTGGACTATTGAAAGATTGTTAGATGATGACGCCACATGGAGATTCTTGATTAGCTCAAATTGTATTTTACCATTAATTATTGTTAAGACTTTATATTATAAATAGGAACATCGAACGATGGTAAAAAGGTCGATGGTTGTTGTAAGAACTCTTTTCTTTTGGTTGTTGATAATTATTTTGAGACTGCTATGAATTAAGAAGTCCTTCTGGACTAGAGACGATTTATTTTCATCAGATGTATGTGATTGGAAATGGAGAAGAATTCCTTCCTTTCCTGTTCCATGAATGTTGCAATAAATGAGTAAGATCAATTAATTTTGTTGTCAAGTTATCCGGTGCAATGTTTTGATGTTCCTTGCTTTAAATGATGAAAGTAAATCATTGTTCTTTTATGGGATGAATGTCTTGCTAGATGAATTATTTTTCTTATCGTGACATTGATTACAATTGTGTTTCTTTCTCTATGCTAAGTAGTTTACCTCAGCTATGCGATGAATGTCTCGGTAGATGAATTATTTTGCTTACCCTAATCTTGATCATATATGTGCCTTCTTTCTATTAAGTAGTTTTCTCATACAACAATTGGATGTTCTTTCGGTTAAAGTATTATTACTAAGCCCTTTGGCATAGGATCATTGTCTACATGTTTGAGTAGTGAGTTATCCCAAGCTTGACCCCTTCCCAATAGTTAAAACTCTTGTCCTATCTTTGTCAATTTGGTTTATACTAGCTTTCATCTCTTCTACCTACCCCACCTAAGAGAAAATACAGAAAAAATGGTCTTAACCGAAGGAAGAGCATTCACCAAAAAACACAAAATCTCATCGATAATTTGGCCAGATTGAAAGATCTGGAGAA
>JASDQU010750721.1:27861-53411 GCA_032191745.1 Picea mariana
AACTGCAGAGAACAACACTTCCACTTATGATTCCAAACCAACCCAACATGGAAAAATTACTTTGCAACGAGACATATATCTATTTAGGGATTATTTTCAAGGCAAAACTTGACAGGATTTAAAAAACCAGAGGAAGTTAAGTCGAAGCTCTTACCAAACCATGGAAAGAGAACACTGCAGCAAATTCTGCAGAGCTTTTATCGAACTATGTAAAGAGAACATTGTAACAACCAACACTGTAATGACTTCAAACTGGGAAGCTACAGGAAGTGTTTCATGTGAGGAGCTCTTACCAAACTCTGAGGATCTCTTACCAAACCTGTTCTGACAACCCCGCTCCCTGAGACGATAGAGACTCCAACTCTCTGTGGTAGTCTGACGAGCCCAACCACATGTTTTGACAACCCCCTGCTCCATCTGTTTTGACAACCACCTGCTCCCTCAATGTGTGATGACATACTGCCGCCACCCGTTAGTCGCAGTGCCTGATGCGAACGTAACGCAATAAGACATACTATCGCAACCCTGTGACTGCAGTGCCAGATACAAACGTAACCCAATAAAACCATAGCTGAAACCTTGTATATGTGCCTCGAGAACCATGCAAGCAGATATTGCAAATTGCTAAAAACTTAATGTCCCTGCTATAATAGGGACATAAAAATCATGGTCACAAGTGCCTTTTGTATGATTGAATTTTTCCATTCGTTGGAAATCGAAAAATTCATTATTTTTATTTTGTTTTTTAATTCATATTTTTTTTAATATATATATATTTTTTTATATTAAAGATTTTATATTTATTTTTTAATTCATATTTTAACTTTTTAATTTAATTCATTTTTATATTTAATATTTTTACATGGAATGAAATTTTTTATAAGTTGATTAGAGTTATAATTTGAATTTTTTTTTGTTTTTTAATTTAGATTTCTCACATTTTTTATATTTTTGAGACAATTTTTCATATTGGCATGAGAATATTCCATTTTCCATATAATAAGGTTGCAGGGAGTATTACCTGTCACCCTTGCAAGAAAATTAGTTCAGGTTAGTTGATGTTGAGAATATTCCATTTTCCATATAATAAGGTTGCAGGGAAGTATTACCTGTCACCCTTGAAAAAAATTAGTTCAGGTTAGTTGATGTCTACATCAACATTGTGTGTCCAAGGTACTCTCCCCATTGTGTGTCCAAGGTACTCTTACCCACACCCAAACATCTTCGTTCACCCAACTGATCAATTTCTTCCTTGTGCTCTGTGTCCATCTGTCGCCAAATCTTCCGAACATGCACGCTTGGTGGATGTTGTGGGAGAGTTTACAAAAACATATCAAATGCTATGTATCATGCTAAGCGATAGGTACAATAAGAAGTAGAAAAGTCACATTTTCAACATGCAATGACCTACCTTGGGACAAACGAGGGTGAGTCGCTACTCTCCCCTATTTATCTATATTTCTTTATTTCATCTCCCTAGAATAAGATATAGATAGAATTCCTTGGACGAGAGAAAGATAGATTAACGGTTGGTGGAACACGTGGGTAGACGGATGAGCAAGCGAGAGTTTGATTGGAAGCATCATTTAATTATTAATTTTATTTTATTTTATTCCACATTTTATTTTTATGATAATTTAATTGAAGCATAATTTAAAACTTATTTTATTCTATTTAATTCATCTCTTAGTCTTGGGTTCCCTAACTTTCCATATAATATGAAGATAATTTTTTTATGATAATTTGATTGGAGTAATGATTTTAAATTTTGTTTTTTTCTCTTTTATTTTATTTAGTTCGTCCATTATATATAATCTTCGTTCTACTTGGAACCTCCAAAGTCGATATGGTCATCCAATGGCCTTTATTTCCTCTTATATTTCAATTTTTGTAAGAAAGCATTGATTTTCTTCTCTTCTCAATATAATCCAATAGCTCCTTAGACACATCCCTTATAGGTATAGGTGAAAATAAATGATTATTTCTATGCAAAATTATTTGTACATAACCTTTAATATTTTTAGGTGGCCTTGAACCAAAGCCATTCTTATTAAAATGTGGTATTTTTAGGTGGCCCAAATCCATTGTTATTAAAATGTGGAAGTATATCATTTGCAAAGCCAAGTGGCCTAAGATCAACTTGATTCAAGATGAATCATGGTTTTTTCATGGTTATTTAAATTTCAAGTAGAAAGTAGCTAAAAACAAGCCTTGTAATAGAAAGTGATGCATTCACAGTGATATAATCAGATCTAGTTGCATGCATTATAATCTTATGTGATTTTTTTTTTAAGGAAGATCCTTTTTCAAATAAAATTTAATTAAAACTAGCCTTAAGGGTTATCAATCATTGTTTTTTTTTTAGGAAGATCCTTTTTCAAATAAAATTTAATTAAAACTAGTTTTAAGGGTTATCTTGATTGATAAGATCTTTGTGTGAAAGTTTACAGAGGTTTTGAGATCAAATCCCATTGAGACTCTTGGGGTTACCTTTAACACCTCTCTCGAGTTCTACTTGTTTTTTGTTTTGTGGTAATTAGATTTATATGCATTTTCATTAGTGTTGAGATGGAATATTGTGATGTTCTTTAGAAATCATGACCTTGTGTAGGTTGTTTTCTTGAGACCCACACTAACATAGGTTAGATGATGGGAGCAACCCTAGGTGAGGCCTATTTGATTTTTGTTATGTGGTAATTCATTGGTGATTATATTTATATGCATTTTCATTAGATTTGAGGTGGAATATTATGATTTTCTTTAGAAATGATGACCTTGTGTAGGTTATGTTCTCGAGACCCACACTAACCTAGGTTAGATGATGGGAGAAACCTTAGATGAATACTAATTAAAAATGTCAAAATCACATCTAAAGGATGGGGCTCTTGTTTAATGAGTATGGCCTACCTAATTATTTCACCTCATAATTTCAAGAAGGGGAAAAGTGACTTGTAACTAATTCCTAAAGTAAACTGGAGTAAAAATCCTAAGAGGAATGCACTATATGTCGCATTTACCCACTTTATGACACTTGTATTTCTACCCCTAAGCCTAAAATTTCCACATGTGTATTCTGGTAGGGGGAAGGGGAAGAGAAAGAGACATTCTTGGGAGGAAGCTATTATCCTTAAGAGATTAGAAAAGAGATCGCCTACCATATATGAGAAGGATGACTGTTGTTGGATCATGGAGAAATTATGTCTTAAGTGAGAGTCTTATCTTAATTGTGAAATTGTGGGAGATAGTTTCCGTTAGAAAAAATAGGACCGCAGAGCAATAAAATAAATCAAATGCGGAAACAAAACACAGAGGATACACAATACAAGAGAGACACAGATTTACGTGGTTCACCCAATGTGGGCTATGTCCACCAGAGAAATTGCCAGGTCCTTTCTTTATTATTATCCAAGAAAATGAAGGGATACAACCTACAGCAAAACCCACTGTAACTTCCTCTTTTTTCTCTCACAGTCTCCTCTCTCAGAATACAATATTCACCAACATACATAGACGCAATACATTTCCCTCATAAAAGAGGGTTGCCTTCTAGGGAAAAAAAACCCTAACATAATCTCTATCGTTAGATCTGTGACCTTATAATAAACGGTCCAGATTTACAATGAAATTACAATATACGTTTACAAGGCAATTTTTTCTTCGGGGGCTTTGCCCTCGAACCCCTACTGGGGGGCCACTTGCCCCCAGGCCCCCAGCCAGGGAGATAGCCCCCCCGGACCCCGCNCAGAGGGGGTACCCCCCCTCTGCACTCCCCCACGTGGAAGAGTGTACATACTTCTGGGGTGTAAATACTTCATGGGGTATAAACACGACTGAAAGTAAAAGACCTCTAAATCATGAAGATAATCAAGCTCCACAACCAACAGTTTCTCTATTCTAATATGTGTGGATAGTTGAGGTTGGAACTGTCCCTGATAACCTAGGGGTGCTAATGCTCATTGTGTTTGAAAATTGATTTGTTGTAAGTCTAGAAGTCCCTCCACCATGCTATGGCTAATCAGTTGGATGATTTATTTTGATTTGAATTATAAGGAAGTGTGGGTGATCAAGTTATGTACTCAATGTTTTATCCTACAACTTCAATTAAATTGAGCTCCTACTTGAGGGGGAATTTATTGGGATTAGGTTGATGTGTTGGTTGGGTGGAAAGACTCCCCTTGGATGTGGTTCCCCCATTTTTTATCATTTTGTTTGTGGAGCACTGATTTGGACCACGATTGGTCATCAACAAGGAAACAGATTTAAGATATTTGATGTAGGACCACTACTTATGATGATCACTGTTGATTTTCCTGATGGGTTGGACATGGTTGATCTACCCACTCGTTTGCATGTGGTTGATATACTTGATTTCTTATATTTGATGGATTTATTTGATTGATTTAAAGAATGAGAATGTTCCTTAGCAGGGAACACCTGCCCAACGAGTTTATGCTAGAACAATGTTGTTACATTCCCAACAAATATTTTGGCTATTGGTTACTACCATATTCCATTTGGAAAAGTAGGGATGAGGGGAGAAATCCATGGGGACCTAGAAAGGTACCAATGTCCTCACCTAGAATGCTTAATATGTGAGCAAGTGAGAGAGTATAATTCATTAAAAAAAAACTTCAAACTAAATATGTTTCCTTTGAAGACAAATCACCATATTTACCCCATAACATTCTTAACGACAAATAAGGAGTAACATAACAATATTCTAAACAAGGATTGGACATTCATAATGAGATTGGAACTAGAAATAATGTTTTAATATAAATATTGATGGCTCATTGGAAATGCATAATAAAGTGGCTAACCTTCCTCAAGGACCATGGGTGTAAGGACCCTACTTGAGGTGTCATTTGCAAAGTTATGATGGATGGAATGTTGAGTATACTTGGCTAATGGTGCATGGTGAGACTATACAATGTGGTATCCTTGGTGACTGACCCATGGGTGGAATCCATGATATGGTTAGGATAGTGTACTAGCATGTAGGATAGAAGGGCCATCAGATGTCTAGTCGAGTAGGGAAGACAATTGATGAGGCATTGCATATCAGGCACAGGTGGAGGATGACATCATTTGGAAATGTGATGGATTATGTATTATCCATGACAAGGAAATGATGTTGATGAGTGTACTAAAGGTATGTGAATGTCTGATAAAGTAGGGACATGATCTTTAAGGACTAGCATTTGTTGTCCTAAATGTATGACAACACGGTCTCATGTTGGGTAATTGGTTTCTTATGGTTGGGTGGAAATGGAATAACACTATATATGGTGAAACAAGAACTTTGATATTATCCACAATCTAAATTTCTTGGCTTGGATCTAATCAAGACATGTTTCGTAGGTGTAGTATGAGTGATACAAGTGATTGATGGTCATGACCAACTAGCAAGGTCACGCTCGTGCGACATGGAAACTAGACCTCTTGAGTGGTATGGGATGCTAAAGTAAAATTAAAAGTCTAGCCTCATGACAAATGGTATCCGAGCCACATGAATGTGACAAATGGTATTAGATCCATGCTCAAATGTGGAAATTATAGAAGTGTCCCTTCACCACTAACACCCCTTTCATTGGAGGAGCCAATGGATCTACATTGATGAGGATGTCAATAATTCACGTAGGGGAGAGTGTAAGGACCCTACTTGAGGTACCATTGATAGTGGCATGACAATTGGCGCATTGAGAAAAATTGGCTAAAGGGTGAACGACAAGTCCATATGATTTGGTATCCTTGGTGACTGACTCATGGATGGTAGCCATAAGACAGTTAGGATGGTGTACCTGCATAGGCTACGAGGACTAAGGATGTCTAGTTGAGTATAGTAGATGATTGATGAGGTGTTCCATAGAAAGCTTTGATAGAGGACAACATTATTTTGCAATGTAATGGGTTGTGTCTTATCCATGGCAAGGTAATGATGCTAATGAGTGTACATAAGGTATGTGAATGCCTATAAAGCAGGGACATGATATTCATGTACTATCATGTGTTATCCTAGATGAATGACAACAAAGTCTCATGTTGGGTATTTAGTTGTTCAAGTATTGTTATCTTAGGGGAGACAATGGTGTAACATTTCATATGGTTGGGTGGTGTGCATCATCGCCTATGTGTTAAGAATCAAGCACAAACAAAATGAGGAAAGAAATGGAGGAAAAGGCATCAAGAAATTATAATGCACATTCTATTGATCTGATGATATGAATTTCTAGTACATATATCAATCAGATCTAAATCTATATCTCATTGAAAACTCATTAGTGGATCATGACAACACCTAATGAATAAATGAGTTTTACAACTCATATCAATGCGGTATTGGACTTTGTGATTGTCTAGGGACTCACAATCTAACATCCCCCCCCCAATCACAAGTTTGAATAATAGTACCAATAACAAAACAATAACTAGTATCATCTTCAATGTGAAACTATTGAGCTGATCTTTGATGAATATTTTCCTAAAAAAATCACCAAAATGAATAGTTCATCTAGAAGTTAATAGCTTCCATGTTTAAACAATTCGATTCTTTTGATTTGAGGAGACTAGTTACCATACTGGAATTCCCAAATGTTGATTTATTTTTATGAATTATAGGACTTCAAATCTTGAAGCCTGACCATCATCATTTATGTCTAATATTCCCCCTATTAGTTGCAAGGTGACAAGTTTGTTGAAATTTGTTGAAGTTTGTTAAGAGGATCCAAGATTTAGCTCAAGATTATTTATGTTCTTCAATGATTCATGGTTGAAGGCATCCAAGATTTAAGCTTTGGATTCTTCATGTGATGGTTTGGATGACCACTAACCAATTTGAGTTGAACAATGTGGTGGTTTTGTATTACCACTAACGATATTCACTCCCCCATGAAGGTGTAGGAGTATCCTTTTCATCAATTTTCTCCCCCCCTTGAGGCGTGGACAGTACCATATTTGATTCATGTTTTAATTTCAGAGAAAATATAGAATTGGATATTGATCATCACCATAATCATCTGGAATATTTTTTTGAAAGATTTTGACTGTTGTCATTTCTCCATGAAGTTGTGGATTTACCTCTGTCTTGACTAGATAGTAAGACTAATGTAGTTTCTTTACTTGTTGATTCCATTTTTGAGAGCTGATCCAACCATAAAGAATATTTTTCTTAACCTTCTTCTTCTTTCAACACTTTTATGAGAGATGATTTGTCTTCCCACAATGAAGACAAGGATGGAGATCAAAACACTGTGTCTCCAAGTGACCAAATCTATGACAATGTTGGCACTTATTATCAAGATTATTCATTTCTTCAAGAAGTCCTGCACTCACAAAGTGAATTGGTTTAGAGTAATTTGGGATATGAAAGCTATTGTATTTTTTATAGTAAGACTAATGTAGTTTCTTTACTTGTTGATTCCATTTTTCAGAGTTGATCCAACCATAAAGAATATTTTTCTTAACCTTCTTCTTCTTTCGACACTTTTATGAGAGATGATTTGTCTTCCCACAATGAAGACAAGGATGGAGATCAAAACATGTGTCTCCAAGTGACCAAATCTATGACAATGTTGGCACTTATTATCAAGATTATTCACTTCTTCAAGAAGTCCTGCACTCACAAAGTGAATTGGTTTAGAGTAATTTGGGATATGAAATCTATTGTATTTTTTATATCCTAAGTCGTTTCAACCTTTGTTGAATGATAATTCTTCCCAAGGTCTGAAAAACATCATGGAAATATCATTTTGTTGTTCTTTTTCTTCTTCACATTTGTTGTTGTCATTGTTTTCATTCTTTGCTTCTTCTTGGGACCCATCTTTGACAAATATTTCCTCCATCAATTTCATGGAAGATTCCATATCTTCTGTGTCTTGTGCATTATCTATCAAGTCTTCTATATCACAATTATCATCAATCATCTGTGTTATGTCTTGTATGTCACAAGTTGCATCAAGTTTTTGCATCATTTCATTTGTATCACATGTTGCATCAATCATTTGGATGAACTCTTTTGTAGCACATATTGCATCAATATTCTCTATTAGATATTCTATATCACAACTTGCCTCAACCTATTGATTTTCTATAGATGTTGCATTAATCATGTCATCAATGTGATTCTTCTTTTCTCTTAATTTTATCCGAAGTGCATCAATTAATTGATCCTTCATTTATATTTCATCTCAAAGATCATTTGTTGACTATATTGTATCAACCATGTGATCAATTAGTTTTTGTTTTTGACTTAATTTCCACTCAATATTTTTAACTTGATTTTACAATTCATGGTTGTCCTCTTGCAATTCCTTGATTTCTTGAGAGGCATTTTGTAGATTATTTCCTCCTTTTCCCATTTCTTATTATTCTCTCACTCACTTGTCATGTTTCTTGTTATTACTCGCTTACACTTGTTTATTTTATATCATGCTCACTTGAGTTGATGTTGTTCTTAGGGTGTCGAGTACTACCGAATATGCACCCTTCTTTTAGAATGGCACCTTCATGTGGAAAATTAGAGAGTAGAACCAATTTTCATACCAATCTCAAAACAATCAATGCTCTGACTTATCAAATCATTGTTTCTAAAGCATGGACGTGGTTTCCATAGGCTGGCCAAGGTTTTTTCTTTTAGTCAATTTTCTATCTTCCACCTTTGTAAAAAAACTCCTATAAAAAAAATCAAGCGGTATTATTGCCGGATCTAGTAGGTCATTGGGAAATGAATATGATTAATTTTTTTCATGAACCCAACTTTGTTGTGACACCAAATTTAACCTAAGATATGCACGAATCCCTAAAAATAAATCTGCATTGAAGAAATAATAGAATATGTCCTAGAAGACTTTGTTTTTTAAGATTTGGAGTCTTCTTCTTTAGAGATCCATCATGGCATTCTCATCACTATTCATAATAGAATTCTCCTCACCATGGATCTAATGCCACACAAGGTGAGACAAGAGATGGAAGGAAAGGATTTAATCCATTATCTATTTCACTTTGTCTTCCATGGATTACTATCATGAGTAAACTACTAGGCCTCTTAAAACTCAAGAAGCTCTAATACCATGTTAAGAATCAAGCACAAACAAAAAAAGACAAGCAATGGAGGAAAATTCATTAATCCTTTCTCATGCACATTGTATTGATATGATGATATGGATTTATAGTACATATATTGATAAGATCTAGATCTATATTTCATTGACAACTCATCAATGGATCATGATAACACCTCATGAATATATGAGGTTTACAACTCATATCAACGTGGTCTTAGACTTTATGATTGTATAGGGACTCAGAGTCTAACACTATGGTGAAGTGAACACTTTGCTATTTTGTATACTTTAAGGTGCATGGCTTGGGTCTAGTTAGGACATGTTAAATAGGTGTAGTTTAGGCGATATAAGCAATTGATGGTCACACCAGTGCCATGCAACGACTAGACTTATTGAGTGGTATGAGACACTCAAGTGGAACAAAATTTCTAACCTTGTGACAATCCCCCACTTAAAATTGTTTCCATCCATGAAAATGTCTTCAAAAATGTCAATGTTATCCAAAGTTTGTTTTCCAATATTACTCTCAAAAAGTGCCACTTTCATATGTGGCCAACTCCTTCAACCAATCCATAGTGTTGCTACTGAAATCACCATACAATTTTCCACTACTCAAACTGCCATGCTTGGATACACCTCCAAAATTCATGACTCAGGAAAGTTGAGTAGCTAATTGAACTTTGTACCTACTCCATGAAAATGAACCACTCCATGTCTTGTTGAACATAAGTTCCTCTTGCCTGAATTCCATTGAGCACTATCTCTTGGATGAAACTCCAACCTCTACCTACCCACAAGTATCCTTCTACAACTCAAAGGCTCCAACCTACCATGAACACTTGCCTATGAACATATACCACAAACAAAATCCATGTTTTTTTTTAGTTACCTCTATCTTCAAAAGGATAGAGGGTTGTTTCTAAACAACATCTTTAAATCTCTTCATTGATCTTGTCATTATTTTATTATTGTCCTAGGATCCACTACCTGCTCCTTGGTAGTGAGTTTCCTCATGACATTATTTCAATGAAAAGAAGATGGAAAGTGGCTTCCAAGGTCACCACCAACAAACATACCCTTATATTGGAGCTGGAAATGTCTGCCCTTCCCTGTTCATTGAGATATTCATTGGTAGGAACAATTTGATGTGGTGGAAAGTAGTAGGTCTATATGGGCATGACTTCGATGGTATTGCACATGGAAAGGCGTCCAAGTGTTGAAGATATTGGTAGAAGTGATTTGGCTAACTATGGAAATAAGATAAGCGTTATGATAAGTGGCTTCTTATAGAAGTCACATAAGGGGCTTGGACAATGGATGTGATGTTCCTTAGTTCATGGATGTAGTTGGAAGTAATTCATTGATTTGTGGGTGATAGTACACTAGTTTGTGGGAAATAGTTATTCATTTGATTTGGCATGCATCACAAGGTTAGATGGATGTTGGCTTGGCATGATGTGTAGCAAAAGGGATGGCAGGGGTGTCTAGGACATTTTTCAAGTGGTACAATTGTAAGAGTTGGGTGTGTGATACTTGGGATTATTGGGCACTAGTGCACGATACGATTTGAACATGGAATCAATGGGTTGTGAATTCCAGTCCTTGGAATAATTTGATGAGTTGAATACACAAACAATGGAGTGTATTCCACATTTGGGTCCACTTGGGCATCAGGCATGGTGACATATACCTTAGGAGAATAAAATGATTGGTACCTTCCACCTATATAAAGAGGAAACAAGCATTGTGAAAATACATTTGATCAAGGAGTGATCAAGCAAATGAACAAGGAGTTATGAGGTGTTAAGTCTGGGTTTTGGCATAATGATCAAATTGGATGTTGGAAGAGTCTTCGGTAGTCTACACAAAGGAATTAGATGGCTTGGAAAGTGTCTAAGGCATGGTAGAGCTAGAATGATATTGTTGTAGTTGAAGAAAAAAATCTATAGGAAGCAGATTGTGGATGCTTCAGGGGTTGTATTATGCAAGTGGTCTTGCAATAGGCAATTGTGTCTAGGATCATTTGTACTTCTATAAAACAAGTCTTAGGTAGTGGTTGGAATTCTTTGTTTATTATTGTAATATTCTTCATAATAATAGTTTAAGGCATCCACCTAGGGTGCATCATGTACTTCTATGTCGTGGTGTCTTTACTTGTCGAATTCTACTATTCGTTGTAATGTTCTATTTGGATAAGTATTGATGAATATTTAATAAGCATTAAAAATATTACCAAGATGTTTTAAGGTTGTGACAGGATGTGTGCCTAGTTGTTAGAGAACTTTGTTGCATAACTTAGTTGTAGATATAATAGTTGTAAATTAGAGCATAGTTATGGGTATACCATAAGTGAGTAGACGTAGTTTGGTTGTAGTAGGTGTAGGTTGTTCAATCCCTCTTAACCAAAATAATGTAGTGCCACACAACTCATGGTGTCAAAAGTGAAAAAATTCAAACAAGTTCTATTAATTTGTGACAAATTACTTATTAGGATTTCCTTTTAATTTGGAAGTGAAATGCATTCCATAGTTAAAAAGATCTTAGAAAAGATGGATCTTATATTAACAAGGGTGGATATCCATAGTTTCTTACAAGGAACCTCATTATCCATATAGTCTTTAAAAGCTACATAAATTCAAGGATTAAAAACACCTTGACACAAGGGTGGATATCCATAGTTTCCAAAAAGCCTCGTGACTCATACACTCACATTTGGGTTTCTAGGTCAAGGCATTTTCTATATATAAGGCTCACTTTTCCATATTCTAAACAAAACTCCATTTGTCATTTTTATAAATACAAAGGGAAAATTTTAGTATTAAATATGTAATGACAAAAGATAACATGTAAATATGATTTATATAATTCACACAAATATAAATACAAAGGGAAAATTTTAGTATTAAATATGTAATGACAAAAGATAACATGTAAATATGATTTATATAATTCACACAAATTCCAATGTGTATTGGAAGTCTAAAAAATTAGTCCCTACCCCGCTAGGGACTATAGTTTTCATTATAAAGTCAACCTACTTTGACTTCATATTAGTTAGCCACTTTTCTAAAAGATTTCCAAAATTTCGTGAAAACATATATTAAAATTATTTTTTTGAAAAACCAAAATTATTTGTCAAATGTTTTTCTTCTTATATTTAATTTTTGATTGGTTGAGTTACAGTGAAGGGACTTAATTTCCCTTCGTGTAGGTAATTCAATTTCCCTCATTTGTGATAATTTAAAAAACAATTTATACCAAATACATAATTATAAAATCTAATCAATAGCCACATTTAAATTCGTATTGATTGCTCTATTAAAACATAAATATAGCTTGTAATTGCATTTAATATAGCCTACCTTTGTATTCAAGATTCATTGAAGATATGGAATGGAGAGGGGATTGTAGCTATGGTGGAGGCAGTGTCGTGAAGGATCCTCAAGGAATGAAGTGTCTTAACTATGGTCACTTGCATGCACAACACTCTTCCCACCAACATGCACAACTCTTTTCTCTCCACAACCTACTACCAGGATAAACATCACCACATTCATCCAACATACGATATTGCTTCACAATGAATAGCTATTACTATATTACTTTAGTTCCAAACATTAATGAAAAGAAAGAGAACTCTACACTAGATTTACAGTCTTGCAAAAAAATGCAATAAGATCATTTGTTTCACTTTCATTTTTATTGAGGTCATAGTTTTAAATTTCAATTTTTAATATTATCAACAAACTCCAATTTCCTAAATTCATATGATTGCATGCATGCACAAAATTTCTTACCTTCACGAAGTACCTGAGTTAGTGTCATCTTGAATGGTTGAATCTAATCTGTATTCCCTACATTCTCCAGTGTTGGAGTATTAATGTGCAACCTATCTAAGAAGGTTGCATACATAACACTATTTTGAGCACATTTTCGAGATGATCTATTCACAGACTCTGACTAGATTGACGTTGGCCACTCAGAGTCTTATTCAAAGAAGGGGTTCCTCGTCTTCCTTCATGGGATATCCTAGAGAGTTTGCGATGAATGTTTGGAGACTCATGTCTCAACATCTCGCCTCGATATCTATCCTTTTAAAATTCATGGATATGAAAGTTCATAATTTATAGAAACATTAAATGGAAATATTAAATTTATAACACAAGAATTTAAGCATTTATAACAACTTCAAAGCATCACAGACATATATTGAAAAAACTAGAACAACTATATTTTTTACTATGATTCTATATATTATGAACATGAAAATATTTAAATATAAAACAAATGTGACATATAGAAGATCATCTATATCTGTGTAAATAATAGAGGGTAATTTTAAAGATAATCTATGTGTAACATGTTAAAATTTAAGAGAAAAAAATATAGCTAACTAAAAAAGAAATATTTATTTTAATTTCTAAACATTAGTTATTTTTATATTACAATCAACAAGACGTTAAAACTTATAATCCATAATCTAGTAAAACTAAAAACAATCACTGACAAAACATTTGCTTAAAACTAAAACGAGAAACAAAATTACATGATATGTTGTTGCTATCCTCTTATATATAGGCTCAGAAAAAGATTCAAGGGATCATTGATCAAACCTTAGGGTAGATCTCATCATGACACTTGGAACAAATTGCCAAGAAGAACTTTAAGGGTAAAATATCAATAAACTAACCAGCAACATACACATGTGGCACCAACAATAGAAGAAAATGACAACATACATAGGGTGGAATTAGAAAGGATATGAGGAGGGAGACACCAACAAAAAAATGAGGAGGGTGACACCAGCAAGGAGAACCAAAATACCCAAACAACAACCAAGAAGAGATCTGTGGAAAGATGAAAAAGACCCTTAGAGGTCAGCAACAACAAGAGGTTGGATAGGTTATCCCACGATGGCTTAATACACCAAGAAGAACTATCCTAGAGGGGTCACAACCACTCAATTAAATAATTAAATAATTAAAAAAAATAATATTTTATAACATAAAATATTAATTGTTAAATCATAAAAATCAACAAGAAAAAAACAAGTCAAGAGAGGGGATCCAAAGTCAAGGAGGCTAACTTTATTTAGGAAGAAGCAAAGAACAAAACCAAAAACCCACACAACAATTAAAGGGGGCATAACTCAAGCAAGGGTGGTTTCAAGATAAAGTCAACAATTAAACTCTTCCAAAGTCAAGGTGACTAACTTTCTTTAGGTAAAAACAAAGAATAAAACAAAAAACCCACACAACAATTAAGGGGGGTGTAACTCAAGCAAGGGTGATTTCAAGACAAAGTCAACAATTAAATTCTTCTTTAATGGAAGAATGTCCACATGATTCTCATGATATTTACTTATAATCTTTTATCATCCCATCATACAAGGAAGATCAATAATGTGATCAAGCCCTTATTAACTACTCCTAGGTACCATGTACCATCCCAGGAGAGAAAAGGGTCACACATTATCTCAACTTTGTACTTAACCAAGAAACAAAATAAACCAAAAACCAAAAATCCACACTAATCAGAGTTTTCATATTTGAATTTATGTGAAGTGTGAAGTAAGTTACATTTAGATTTGCAAAGAAAGAGTGGATTTTAAGAAAAAGTAAAGTATGGAATTCAAATTTAAATGCACAAATACAACCTGAAATATAATTTTTTTGCATCAAATATGAGTGAAAAATGTTGAAATTTATAAAAGATTTCAATAGAATTTTTTATAGAATGCAACATGTCTATGAAATGAGCTTAAAGTAAGATTTGGAAATTTATTTTTCAGACTCAAACGTTATCTAGAAATATAAATTTTTGACTTATAATCAATGATATCAATTAATAAAATGTAAAACAGAAATTGAAATCAATTTCCAAAGAACAGAAAATCTAAGTAAATAAGTCTACTTGGAATGGAAAATGACATTTTTTAGACTCAAAACAAATCTAGAAATGAAATTTTCTACACTAGATTAATTTCTAAAGTAATTTAATGTTGAAAATGCACAAAATTACTAATAGAAATCTAAATTGTAATTTCCAGCATGCATTACATTTAATTTAATCTAGTGTATTCAAAAAATGTAAAATAGAAATCGAAATCAATTTCGAAAGCATAGAAAAACCAAGTAAATGAGTCTACTTGGAATGGAAAATGACATTTTTTAGACTCAAAACATATCTAGAAATGAAATTTTCTACACTAAATTAATTTCTAAAGTGATTGAATGTTGAAAATGCACAAAATTACAAACAAAAATCTAAATTGTAATTTCCAGCATGCATTAAATTTAATTTAATCTAGTGTATGAAAAACATTGAGGGTGCTAGATCACCATGCAAAGCTTCCCTGTCCCTATACATGGAAAGGACTGAATTCAGCCCTATCCATGCACAGGAACAAACCCAAATTCAGGCCTGTCCTTATGGATGGGCAGGGCCAAATTCAACCCTGTCCATGCACAGGGACATGCCCAAATTCGGGCATGTCGCTATGCATGGACAAGGAAGAATTCATCCCTATCCTTGCACAAGGACATACCCGAATTCAGGCATGTCGTTGTTCATGTATAGGGTCAAATTCGAGTTTGTCCCTGTGCATGGATAAGGCCAAATTTGGGGTTGTCCCTGTGCATGGACGGGGCCGAATTTGGCCCTGTCCATGCACAGGGACATGCCCTTATTTGGGCCTGTCCTTGTGCATGAAAAGAGTCGACTTTGGCATTGTCCATGCAAAGGGATAGGCCCTAATTCTACCATAGAAATAAAATCTTAAAACAAATGAATTTATTCCTCAATTCCTTAATCTACACTTTTTCCACCTTGTTTGGAACTTAGTTAAAGGAGTATGAGAATTCTCCTAAATCTACACTTTTTCCTACTTTTTTTGGAACTTATTTAAACGAACATGGTCATTCTCCTGAATATACACTTTTTCCTACCTTGTTTGGAACATATTTAAAGGAGCATGAGCATGTTTTCTACTTATATTAAATATAGTCTCAAATTCTCTATGTTTGTAGCTCCTACAATTTTCTTATTGCTTTAACCTATAATACTCACACAAAATGTGTGCCCTCCTTTTAGAGAATGGGTTTCATGATAATTTTCTCATTGCTTTATACATAATAAGTTTAATGTTGAATTTATACAATTAGAAATAAATTTAATGTACAGTTATGCTTAAAGAGGCCATTATAATTCACAACTAACCTTAGGATTTCCAAACTAAATGTATAAGTATTTAATTGAACAGGGACTGTTTGCTACATTAATTAATTGCAAAGCCTAAATGGATTTGGGAATTTTATATTCAACATTGGCAATTAACCCACAAACCTAGAAAGGAGGTTGACATGGCTGAATACAACCATGTCCATGTACAAGGACAGGCCCGAATTAGGGCATGTACCTGTACATGGACAAGACCGTATTCGACCCTGTCAACCATCAACCTTCTAAAACTAAAAATAATTGTAAAAAAACTAAACAAATTACCTGGACATAAATTTAATGTTGAATTTATACAGTTAGAAATAAATTTAATGTACAAATTTAATGTTGAATTTTTACAGTTAGAAATAAATTTAATGTACAATTATGCTTAAAGAGTCCATTATAATTCATAACTAACCTTAGGATTTCCAAACTGAATGTATAAGTATTCAATTGAACAGGCACTGTTTGTACATGGACATGGCCGTATTCGACCCTGTCAACCTCCTCCTAAGGTTGACAAGGCAGAATACAACCTTGTCCATGTACAAGGACATGCCCAAATTCAGGTCCATCCCTGTACATGGGCAGGGCCGTATTCGGCCCTATTAACCTCCTCCTAAGGTTGACAGGGCTGTATTTGACCCTGTCAACCTTCTAAAACCGTAAAACAAATTAAAACTAAAAAAAAATGCAAAACAAACTAAACTAATTACCTAGACATAAATTTAATGTTGAATTTATACAGTTAGAAATACATTTAATGTACAAATTTAATGTTGAATTTATACAGTTAGAAATACATTTAATGTACAAATTTAATGTTGAATTTATACAGTTAGAAATAAATTTAACGTACAATTATGCTTAAAGAGGCCATTGTAATTCATAACTAACCTTAGGATTTCCAAACTGAATGTATAAGTATTCAATTGAACAAGGACTTTTTTCTACATTAATTACTTGCTAAGCCTAAATGGATTTGGGAATTTTGTATTCAACATTGGCAATGAACCCACGAACTTAGAAAGGAGGTTTGACATGGTCAAATACAACCTTGTCCATGTACAGGTACATGCACTAATTCGGGCATGTCCCTGTACATGGAGAGGGTTTTATTTGACCCTAACAACCTCCTCCTAAGGTTTAATAGTTAGGTGTTGATGGGGAAATTATAATAACATAATTTATGACTTTAATTTTTTTTTATAAATTCTAGAAATGAAGAATTAGGTTCCCATGGGAAAATTATAATCCCAATAAAATATATATTGTCATATTCCATTAGGAAAATTGATAATAAATTATAATACCAAGAAAACAGATATTGTCATATTGCATTCAGAACTGAGATTTATTTTAATAACAAAATTTTTATATAATTAGCTGAAAAAAGAAAATAGGTATATTACAAGTTAGCAAATTATAATAAATTGGCATTAAAAAATCAATCAATCAAAATATTTTTAATGATTTTCATATATTCAATTTAATGAAACCAAATCAAGTACTATTATGAGCAGACATCAACTTGGTAGACAAATGAAATTATGGCCAAATGATGGTAAAAAATGCTAAGGTTGACAGGGCCGAATATGACCCTATCCATGTACATCGACATGCCCAAATTCAGGTCTGTCCCTATACATGGACAGGGCCATATTCAGCCCAGTCAATCACCTCCTAGGGTTGACAGGGTCGAATACAACCATGTCCATGTACATGGACAAACCCAAAATCAGGCCTGTCACACATCAACAAGGTCATATTCGGCCCTGTCAACTTCCTCCTAAGATTGATAAGGTCGAATACAACCCTGTCCATGTACAGTGACAAGCCCGAATTCGGGCATGTCCCTGTACATGGACAAGGTCGTATTCGTCCATGTCAACTTTCTAAAACTGTACAAAAAATAAACTAAAAAAAAATGTAAAACAAAATAAACTAATTACCTAGACATAAATTTAATGATGAATTTATATAGTTCGAAATAAATTTAATGTACAAATTTAGTGTTGAATTTATACAATTAGAAATAAATTTAATGTACAAATATGCTTAAAGAGGCCATTATAATTCATAACTAACCTTAGGATTTCCAAATTGAATATATAAGTATTCAATTGAACAGGAACTGTTTGCTACATTAATTAATTGCTAAGGCTAAATGGATTTGGGAATTTTGTATTCAACATTGGAAATGAACCCACAGACTTAGAAAGGAGGTTGACAGGGCCGAATACTTCCCTTTCCATGTATAGGTACATGCCTGAATTCAACCCTTTCCCTGTACATGGACAGGGCCGTATTCGGCCTTGTCAACCTCCTCCTAAGGTTGAATAGTTAGGTGCTCATGGGGAAATTATAATAACATAATTCATAACTTAAAAAAAAAAATAAGTAGGTGCCCATGGGGAAGTTGTCATACCAAGAAAACAAATATTGTCATATTGCATTAGGAAATTAGATAATAAATTATAATACCATGAAAACATATATCATCATATTGCATTCAGAACTGAGATTTATTTTAATAACATAAATTTTATATACTTAGCTCAAAAATGAAAATAGGTATATTACATGTTAGCCAATTATAATAAATTTGCATTTAAAATTCAATCAATCAAAATATTTTTAATGATTTTCATATATTCAATTTAATGAAACTAAATCAAGTACTATTTTTAGCACACATAAACTTGGTAGACAAATGACCTTATGGCCAAATGATGGTAAAAAATGTTAAGGTTGATAGGTTCGAATACATCCCTGTCCATGTACAGGGACATGCCCGAATTCGGGCTTGTCCCTGTACGTGGACAGGGCCGTATTCGGCCTTGTCAACCTTATAAAACTATAAAACAAAATAACACTAAAAAAAATGTAAAACAAACTGAACAACATACCTGGACCAACAACAACCACCCACAACTACAAACTCTAGCACCAACCACCAACGTCTGCCAGCAGCTACGTCCATCAGCACCAACGTCTACCACCATCTACGTCCGCCAACACCAACATCCGCCCGCAACTATCAACTATAAACTATCACAAATATAAACTATCCACAACTATCCACAACTATCAACTACCAACATCACAAGTTCGGGAAATTTAAGAGGTGAACAATGTGCGGGTAATATATAAATGATTTTTTGGTCGAAAGGTTCTTTAGGCCGAAAATATTTACTTGAAAAAAATTGTCCAGCTAAGATGGTACACGACAGTCGAGGCCATCGTCTCAGTACCGTTTGACTTGATGTCCAATAGTTCGACCGAAAAGATGTGGCTTTCGGCCAAAAGAATTATTAGTTCAGTCGAAGCAATGTTAGCAGGAATTTTGGAAACCCGATTCTCACAAAGTGTTACCCAACTTCATGATTTTACCCCTATGTAGAATGACAAAGAGCTTGAACACATTAGAAAAAAATCCAATTATTATAAGAGAAGATTATGTAAGATTCTATTAGCTCGGATATTAGATACTTTTTATTTATCAAAAAGCTAGATAAAGTTGTGAAGGCATATTCAAAAATAATTATGAGAAGTGAGTTATTATAAAAAAATTAAAGGTTGTGATAGCTCACATGTTTTAAGAAGGTTTCCAAGACTGAAAATATTGACTCTAATTTTTTCCTAGGTAAGTTTCTCCATATTGCATATTTTTTTCCCTAGCTCGTTCTTTTATTTGATTTATTCATTGGTAGGTTTCCCTAGGGTTTTAAGTCATTAACAAATTCTCTCTCTAACTACTTATTTTGATTATTGGGGATCAAACACTAAGGAATTTTATGTAGAACATGAAACTTTTGAGCGAGGTTTTGTTTCTCAAGATATAATATCACTTTACTGCATGCATTTACACCCCTTATTCCACACTTCAGAAATGGAAAATGCCCCAATCAACTTTCTGAAGAACACTCATGAAGGAGCTTTCTTGTTGTTTGAATTTGTTTAACTATTAAGTTTTTAAATGGGGCAAATCTTAGATTTGGAGGTATGGGTAGGTATTGTCCTCTAGGGTTCATGTTCCCCAAACCTTGGTAACTCTGTTTCAAGAGACCCATTTCTTATTTTGACAAATAAATTTTATTTTTTGTAAGATAAAAATCTATCTAATAACTCAAAAATAAAGATGTCCAAATTTCTAACAACCCCTTTATAAATTTTAGTTGCATTTGTAACAATACAAGACAACAAAAATAAAAGTAAAAACCATTTGCATGGGTATCTGAACAGCTTATCACACCAATAGTAGGAGGTGTTATTAACACCTCAAGAGTTAAGTGTTTGGTTTCATTCATATTTTCTTTCAATTTTTTGAGTTGGGCTTGGAAAGAGCTTGGATTTTCACTAAAGGAATTGAATTCCATCTACAAGAAAATCACATCATATTTCAAAAGGTTTGATCTTGAAAACATTAATCATGTATGCTCGAGAATATAATCTCAAAATTATAAATGTAGCCTTGGTGAATAACCCGTGGGTGGCATCCACGAGACTATTAGGATAGTGTACTAGCATGTATGCTAGGAGGGCCATCAAATGTGTAGTCAAGTACGGAAGATGATTGATGAGATGTTGCATAGCAAGATTAGGTGGAGGATGACATGATTTTGCAATATGATGGATTGTGTGTTATCTATCACAGGGAAATGATGTTGATGAGTGTACTAGAGGTATGTGAATGCTTGATAAAGTATGGATGTCATCTTTAAGGATTGTCATGTGTTGGCCTAAATGTATGACAAAATAGTCTCATGTTGGGTAGTTGGTTTCCTATGGTTGGGTGGAAATTGCATAACACCATCTATAGTGAAACAATAAATTTGATATTATACACAATCTAAAGTGCTTGGCTTGGATCTAATCAAGACAAGTTGGTTAGGTTTAGTATGAGTAAGTGATTGGTGGTCATGACCAACTAGAAAGGTCACACTAGTGTGGCATGGCAACTAGACTTCTTGAGTGGTTTGGGATGCTAAAGAAAAATGAAAATTCTAGCCTCATGAAAAATGGTATTAGAGCCATGCTCAAATGTGGAAATTATGGAAGTGTCTCTTCACCACTAACACCCTTTTCATTGGAGGAGCCAATGGAGCTGTGTTGATGAGGATGTCAATAATTCATGTGGAGGGGATTGTAAGGACTCTACTTGAGGTACCATTGATAGTGTCATGACATTTCCTATCGTGGGGTGGTGTGCATCATCACCTATGATGAAATGAACACTGGTATTTTGTATACTTTAAGGTGTCTAGGTTGGGTTCAGTGAGGACATGTCAAATAGGTGTATTCTAGTTGATACAAGAAATTGATGGTCTCACCAATTCCACGCCATGATTGTTATGGGACACTCAAGTGGAATGAAAATTTTAACCTTGTGACATTCCCCAACTTAAGATGTTTTACATCCGTGACAATGTCCTAAAAAATGTAAATTTTATTTAAATTTTGTTGTCTAAAATTACCCTCAAAAAGTGCCACATTCATTCATGGCCAACTCATTCAACCAATCACAATGTTGCTATTGAAATAACCATACAATTTCCCACTACTTAAAATTCCATGCTTGGATGCACCTCCAAGCTTCATGACTTAGGAAGGTTGAGTGGGTAATTAAAATTTATACCTACTCCATGAAAATTCACCACTCCATGTCCTATTGAACACAAGTTCCTCTTGCTTGAATTCCATTGAGCACCATCTCCTAGATGCAACTCCAACCTCTGCCTACCCCCAAGTCACCTTCTACAACTCAAAGTCTCCAACCTACCATGAACACCTGCCTATGCACATCTACCAAAAACCAAATCCATATTAGTTTTTAGTTACCTCTATATTCAAAAGCATAGAGGGTTGTTTCTAAACAACATATTTAAATCTCTTCATTGATGTTGGAATTGTTTCATTGGTGTCCTAGTATCCACTGTCTACTCCTAGGTAGTGAGTCTCCTTATGAAATTATGTCAATGAAAATAATATGGCGAGTGGATTCCACGGTTGCCACTAAAAAACATGCCCTTATCTTGGAGATGGAAATGTGTTCCCTTCCCTATTCATTGATACAGTCATTGGTAGGAACGATTAGATGTGGTGGAAAGTTGAAGGGATATATGGGCATGCCTTCGATGGTCTTGCACATGGAAAGGCACCCAAATGCCAAAGAGCTTGGTAGAAGTGATTTGGATAAGTATGGAAATAAGATGAGTGTTATCATAAGTGGCTTCTTATAGAAGTCACACAAGGGGCTTGGACAATGGATGTGATTTTCCTTAGTTCATGTACGTAGTGGGAAATAGTGCCTTGATTTGTGAATGATAGTACCCTAGTATGTGGGAAACCATTCTTCATTTGATTACTCATGCATCACAAGGTTAGATGGATGTTGGCTTGTGATGATGTGAAGCACAAGGGATGGTAGGCATTCCCTAGACATTGTTCAAGTGTGACGATTATAATTATTGGGTGTGTGAGACTTTGGATTCTTGGGAAGTAGTGTACTATTCAATTTGAACATCGACTCATGGGGTTGAGTGTTCCAAGCCTTAGAATAATTTCAGGAGATGAATACACAAACAATGGAGTGTATTTCACATTTGGGTTTGCTTGGGCATCAAGCATGGTGAAAGGAAACTTAGGAGAAGGAAATGATTGGTAACTCCCACTTATATAAAGAGGAATGCTAGCCCTTGACCAAGTTTTGAGGAACATTTGGTCATATTTGACCATTTTGGGACTTCGACAACCTGTCAAAGATGGAGTTCCAGGCGAAGCAGAGATCACGGGATCTCGGTCCACTTTTGGGCCCTTTTAGGGTTTTGGGTTAATGTAATGGGAAAGGGATGTCGGCCCATGGGTTTACCCATGATTAGGTCCACTTTTGTAATGTATAAATAAAAGGATAGGGAATGTAAGAAGGAGTAGATATGATTTCTTAGTGCAATTGGTAGTGCATCTATGTGATGTTGAATAAGTGCTCTATGTGAACTATGTAATGTTTGCAAGGCTAAGTGCAAGTCATTCTGAGGTTGCTATAGAAAGCTAAGTGTTGTAATGCAAGGAAGAATGATCTAGCGAGCTGCACAGATATTCTGTCCTATGCGAAGAAGGGGTTTGGAGGATTTTTTCTTGTAATAGATTGAAGACGATAATAAAGAAGAAGATCTTGTGGGCGTAGCCCTAGGGTGGGGGTGAACCACATAAATCTATGTGTTATGCTTTGTGCTTTGATTCATTGTGTTCCTATTTATGCTATGTTATTTGATATATCCACTTATGCTCTACTCTTCTTAGATATATATGATTGTTAGATCTAATGTGTATGAGGATGCTTAGTGATGATCTACTAGATCTGATCTGGGTTACTATGGTTAAGTACTGAAATAATGTAGATCTGAGTGTACATCGTGATGCTCTGTGCTATCTGCAAAGTAGAATAAGGGTTGAATATTGACGAATGATCAATGCTAAGTGATTTGTAAATGATATAATCATAGATCTGTGTCCCAGCTAAGGTTGCAGACACTTGAGTCTTGCAACCACCCCTGCCTCTACCTCGGCTAAGAACTCATATGCTTCACAAGTGTTGTTGAAAGGGCCGGTAGTTAGGGCTTTATTGGTGCTCTCTTGAGTGTTGAACCCTGGGTCTGCCATTGTGCCAACAAATGGTTCCATTGTTGGGACTTGAAACTGTGATTGCTGGGAACTGAGGAAGAAGAAACTTTGTGCAAAAGAAAGCTCTGTGCATAGATCTGTTTCCCTAGTGTGCATCTTTTTACCCGACCTGTGAATCTTTGTGCCAGGAATAAGGTCAGATCTGAAGAAAGGAAGATTAGACCTAAAGAAAAGAAGTGAGATCTGAATGCTCTGTTCTCTAGAAAAGTAAAAGTGGAAATTTCTGAAAGAAAGAGGTCAGATTTGCAGAAAAGAGGTAATATATGTAAGCTATGTGCTCTAATAAAGGTAAGAATAGTCAAAAGATATTAGATTTGGAAGCTTTGTGCTCTGTAGAAGTAATATAAGTGATTTTTTTTTTGTTTCTAGAGCATGGATCTAGGTATGTTTGATAGATTATGTCCTAGCTTCAAAAATAGGGCATTAATAGATGAAAGAAAGTTTGATATGAATAGATATGATAAGTATAATGATAGATATGTTATACCTATGCATAGAAAGAATGTCTGGACTAACAAATGGATGAAGGATCCTATAAATAATTTTTTACAGGTTAGCTATCACGATTCTAGTGCGCAGTACAGAAGAGGTTGGGGATCATTTAAAAGAAAGCGAGGATTAATCCTATGTAACAGTTGCAGAAAACCAAGCCATCTAGATAAGGAGTGCCCTGGTAGAAGACCTATTTGTCTCTTTTGCAAAGCTAGGGACCATCAGGTAGTGGATTGCCCTAGAATGATCGCTAAGCTTGAAAGGATAAATCTGAATCAAGAAGAGCATAAGGCAGATCCAGAAAAGGTAGAAGAAAGTATTAATACAAATGAAAGAAACCCTGAAGGAACATAAAGATGTCCGATTACCAGAGATCTTCAAAGAAAAGGAGCAAGTCGAAGCAAGAATAGGGGACTTCGACATTGACTGTATTCTTGATGAAGAAACACAAGTGAACATTATGCCAAAAATAACTTGGGAAGCTATAAGGAAGCCTGTCATGATTCTTTCGTTGGGAGGAATAGGACTATTTATAGGAAAAATGATGATGTTATATGGAAAATTCCCTCAGATACCTATGATAGTCAATGGAACTTCGACAAAAGAATATTTTGATATTATCAAATTCATTGAGGACAACACCCCGTTTACTATGCTACTTGGAAAACCTTGGATTGATAGAGATCAAGCTAGAAAGAAGGAAGAAAAAGAGGTTTTAGAAAAGAAGAGACAAGAGTTAAAAGATTTCATGAATAAAAGGATCGCACAGCTGATAGAAGAACAGGAGAACCACTCGAAGCCATATGACACTGTAAGCCCATATATCGAGGCTAAAGCTACACAAAAAGTTGAAATTTCTACCCTAGACAAAGAATAAGTGATATACCTAAACCCTAGGAGAGAATCTCACCAGCACAAAGTGACTATGTCCGAGGAAAATAAGAATCAAAATGGGAAGAGAATCACCGAGATGAAGCTCACTAGAAAGAAGGCTAGAAAGCTAAGTAAGAAGAAGGCTAAGATTGAAAAATTACAGAAGATCCTAGAGGGTACCTCGCAGCAAGACACTTTGCAGAATTGGAGCTTCGTTGG
>JASDQU010750721.1:58925-71507 GCA_032191745.1 Picea mariana
AAATTGTCGCACCGTTAGCGAAAACAAAGCCCCCCGAGGACGGAGGTGTTGGGCGCATGGGGGGACCATATGGCCACGTCCCGCACACAAAAGGGGTTGAGTTGCAACATGTGTATAAAGTTTGACAAGTGGTGGGTTAATACAACCGTTTTAAATCCATAAACAACATAAAAATAAAACCAAACTTTATATCACGCGCCCTCTGGTTGAAATATGTGGTTATATGGATTAAACAAATAAACCACGGGCAAATAATTGAACTCCCGCGCGGAATGCATATAAAAACGTGGTCATATGTAAGCTCCAGCAAAACCGCAGGCTAATAGTTAAACAACCACAAAACTCCGCACCCTTTTCACATAACCCCCGCGCGGATGCATATACATGTGGTCATATTTCAATGCGGGTGTAACCGGGGCTATAATGTTAACACCCCGCGCACAACATTTGAATATTGTCATATTTTAAAACATGGACCTGGGTGGTAAACCCAAATGCCCGCGCTGTTGATCAATGTGTATTGGTCACATAGAATATCATAGAACCGGGGGTCGGGGCTAGCCCCGGCCCGACCCCCCGCCGATTATAAACAAATGCTAATTCAAATGAATTAAAAACCACATGTATTGTATGAACCAACACGTGGTCCAACGGTCGGGCGGCTATGTTAAAACTTTGTGTAGTGGGGAGGTCCGGGGTTCAAACCCCTTGGCCTCCAAAATCTTTTAACAAACCAATCAATGGTCAAACCCAGGGTGCCACGTGGCAGCCCCTGAGTGGGCCACGTGGTGCCCTAACATTTGTCCAACTAGATGCCACGTGTCAACATATAATTCGTCCACGCGAACCAATAAATACTTGACACATCACCTGCCACATTGACTGTACGGTTTCCACGTCGATTTTACGGTCGCCACATCATCCCGACCATGTAGGATGCTGACGTCAGCATGTGCCACATGTCACCCTTCCAGTGGTGACACGTGTCACTTCCAGATTGGTCAAACCATATGTTAAAAATGCCAAAAATGCATGACACCTGTCACGCCCAGGAGATGCCACGTGTACTGTACAGTCCTGCTACGTCACTGTACGGCTTCCACGTCAGCTGTACGGCCTGCCCAGTCAGCATCAAAATTTTGCCTGTTTGGCTCGACGAACAGAACACGATAACTTCTCCATACGGACTCCGTTTGCGAAAGTAAATATACCACCGAAATCAGGAGAATGAGATGGACGCAATGGCACCATTTTCATCGCATTCCGAGCACTTTGAAAATTGAGCAAATTTTAGACCCCTGGTCCAGATTATGATCATCTAGCTTTTATTTCCTTTTAATGCTTGAAGGTGCCATTTATTTCATTTTATTATCATTTGTACAAGTTAAAGGTTCTATTTGATTGATCCAAGTAGGGAGTATAAGGGCATACACCCCTACTTGTGTTTCCACAATTTTATTTCTAAGGGAATATTACTTCATAAGGATTTACTAAGAGGAGTATAATTTCATACACCCTCCTAGTTAAAACCCTAGCTAAGAGAAGCTTGCCTTGGAGAGTAAAAGGGTTTACACCCCCAAGGAAGTAGCCTATATAGATTCTTCATATTCTATTGACTCCATTAACCCTTACTTAAATGAACTATTCATTTACTTATTGCGTGGGAGAAATAAATTGTTTCCTTGGTAAACGTACAAATTTCAAGTTTTGAAGTTGTCTCTTTTGGATAATGATCTTGATGCCTCGGGGATTCTTCCTCCCTTAGGGAATCCTATTTCTCCCACAAATTATTATTTCTTTATTAAAACTAACCTACAGCCATTAGGGTTTCTTTAAACTCTAACCCTAACCACTAATATCTCATAAACTAACCCTAGACTAACCCTCTAACTTTGTTATTTTAACCTACTATCCTAGGTGCATCTATTGGGATAGCTTTTCGCACTTTTTGATGGTCATATTTTTTGTTGTACTTCATTGAATGCTACATAAACAAGGCTGATATATTGCTGCATAAATTTACTTTTATGAAAACCATCTTTATTCAATCGTGAAGTGGTATTTTCAGACCACATTTGTTACTATTTTTATTGTTGACATTGATAACTAATATAGACCTTTTACGTGATGATTTGGATGTAATATATTTCTGATTTACTAACTTGTATGATTCTTTATTTTAGGGAAAACAAGCTTAAATTTCTAATACATTACTATACTTGGTTGGAAAATTGTATTTTCTTGTGTCTCGGGCAGGTAGAGGTGCACCGGCAACTATCTCTTTACTCGGTATCCATTTACCTCTCTTTACTTACCATTTTCAATGAATATATTCTTCCATCACTTGACCTTCTGGGGGACTTTTCCTTACACCTCCCTTCATCCTTCTCATTCACCCTAGGGTCTTTAGGATCACCTCCCAGGAGTGACCTTAATCACCCCCAAGTGCGGGACCTACATCGAGGCGACATTGGGTGTAGGATTCCCAAGTTGTAGCACATGATTTTTGTGGTTAGGTCAGTATTTTACCAACCTACAACTTGTGCTATAACATTTTGGCTTTGTTTACGGGGAGGATTTTGAATCCTCTTAGTGCCCTAAAATGAAACTTTTGGCAAGTCTCTTTCCCAAATCCTTCACCCTGAGCTTGCTTAGCAACTCCACTCCAAGAACTTACCCATTTTCCTTTGACAAAACTTATTCAAAGTTTGTCTGGTGACTCCACCATTTCCCAAAACCACCTTTTCATTACTTGCCTTTCCCCTTCTCTTCCCTTTCATCCTTTGATAATCCTTTCTCTGCCCCGAAAACTCCTTTGAGTTATTCTTCTAGTCAATAGGACTATGGCACCTTGGAATCAATCAAGACCCCAACATCCCTCATGGAAGGAGATTTTGTTGATGGAAAGGGAAAAAACTGCCAATGAATCTGCTGAAGAGATGATGAATCAAGTAAAAGAGATTCTTGAAGAACATGCTTATGAAGAAATATTCCAAGAAGATCTTGATGAAGCTTATCAAGTTGAAGATTCTGAGGAGGCATTTAATGAATATGAAGTGATTTCACTTAATGAATCAGATGAAGGCATCCAAGACACTATTCCTCCTACTCATCAATAAGAGAACAATATGAGTTATAACCCGTTCAAGGATCTTGATGACAACTTGTTCCATGATCTTGGAAGTGAAGGAGCACTACAAGAGCCCCCAAATACAATTGATCAACATGTTGACACTTTCATACATATTGGAAAATGTGGATGGGACATGAGCTTTCTCACCTTTGACGGAGATCCCACTTACAATGTTGAGGTAATCCCCCAAACAAAGGATTGGTCTCAATGCATAAATGACTTGTATTTTTGGGATGGTGATGGTGAAATGATCATATATTTTCTCGATCTATTTCAAAACGACTTTTCACAACATCTTCAGGGTGATGCATATCCCTTTGGGGATACATATTTTTTCTATGACGATTTTTGGACATTTTCACCCTTGATTTTGGAAGAGTACCAAGACATAGCCATCCTGAGGCAATCAGAGTTTCACTCTACGGAGATAAAAAAAATTCATCTTGGATATTCTCATGAGGATTCACAGATAAAGAGGCAATGTTTTTCTTCTTCTAGACCTAATCCTGTCTTGTACCTCATTTCTCCCCCTTGGGTGAATTATGGGGTATTCTTGAGTTATCTCACATCTTATCAATATTCGAGGATCAATGATTGTGTTGATGAGGATGAATATGAGCCATCATTTACATATTCCAGTCTACTCTAGAGGTGGATAGATCAATCTTCTGGATATGCTTGCAATTGGGAGTTTCAGGACGATCGAGATTTTGGTTTCTCTTTTCAATAGTATTACCTCCCTCCCACCCATATCCATGAGTTTTATTTCATGATTTATTATATGTTTATTTAGTCTTGTGATTATTATGTTCTCGACTTATATTTGTTGTTTCACATGATTAATCACAGGGGGAAATGTCTTTGTGCGATGATCAAGTGGTTGCATTGGTTGTACAATTTCACCTAATACCTTCAAGACTTGATCTGCAGGGTCCTAGAAACCCAGGTAAGTAGGTAAGTAATCTTTCCTTATTGTATCTTTCATTTTGTTTTCTCATATTATTTTAGTTGCATTGCATTTTCATTTTTCTCTACTTTCATTAATGATTTCATCATCATATATGTACACTTAGTTAGAAATTTTGTCAAAATTTTCTTTTTCTAGCTTAGTTGGTTTTGATTATGACCATATGAGAATGAGGATGATTAGGCCATCCTGCACTTAACGGTTTGATGTTTCCTTGCATAAACATGTCTACCAAGAGATGTTGTAGTTCTCATGCACTCTACAACGAGCACATGTCCTCAAGTAGGAGCCATATGTTATCCTGATTTTGTGGATAACTAAGGAGATTATGTCTCGAGGCCCTCAGGTTGAAGATATGGAGTTTTGAGAGACCACATGACTAGAAATATTCTTTTGCACAACTAGAGACCTGCATCGCCACCACAATTATCCAACACTTGGTCATCATCCACACCATTTTTTCACCGCAGGACACTTGGGTCTTGCCCCATGCCATACAAGTCAGGTTTGATGGTGGGTATCATTTTAATATTTGAGGCATTCTATCTTGTATATCATAGGTTATTTTTTATTACCAAACATCTACCTTGGAAACTATGCCTTTTACCTTGTTTAAATGTTGGTGGTTATCTTGGGGAACTCAAGTAGATGGTCACCCTTAGTATGGGGTTTTTCTTGGAGCTTCCTTTGATTATTCATCGTTCCACTCATGACCATACTTACCATTTTCCATCATTATTTCCTCTCATGGCATCATCTCTTGGGATTTTTGGGTAGACTGACCCTATAAGGGACCATTCGTCATTTCACGAGAAGAAGGGGTTGAAGGCCTAGAGGGGAGTTAGCTGGAAAAATATAAAATCCTAATGAAAGAACCTTCCATATGCCTTTCCCAATGGATCTTGAGAAATTAATGAAAAGCTTCTCCATAAGAAAATAAGGACCCCATGAAAAGAATAAATAAAAATGATTAAAGGATTCGTTGAGGATAGGGGGTCTCATCACAAGACAACCTATCACGTCCATGGGTATCTAACGATATGATATTACCATTTCTGGCCATCACACCAGGGTAATGGCTCTCAGTTGCATGGATGAGGGAAATGGGGTCTCATCATGAACTAACCTTCTCATTTTCGTGAGTAATTGTGCGTGAAACTGCCAATATCTGGTCACCACACCAGGGAAGTGGCCTCCAACTCGCCCTATGCTATATTGAAAGAAATTACAAATAAAGAAAGATAAAAGGCAATTTATGGGCTTGGAAAAAATGTATTATGGACAAAGGTGCAACACACCCTCCATAAATGCACCCATAAATGAGATACTATGGACCCTTGCATATCATGAACCCCTTTCCCATTAAGTACTTCCCCCATCCATTTCATTTCATTCACATGACTTAGATTGGGTTTTTCCTAGACTTAGGGGGTTTGATCCATTGAAAAGAAGTACCATGCCAACCCACCCACAACCAAAATTGGAAAAACGTCTAGTTTCTTGAGCACATGTTTGTATGATGTAGTTCTAGTATACATAATTTAATGGCTCTTTTATTGACTTGATTCACTTATCATGATGATTTTACTTGATATCCTTGGAGAGCGTATCCATTTTTCTTACAAGTACAAGTTTGTGGAAAGTTTTGAAAGAACAAGCCTAGCTTGGGATTCCATGAGGGAAAGCAACCCACATGATGGATGAAATAGGCCCACATTCCAGACAACAAAGAGATGTTTTTAGAGACCTAGGAGACAGTTGGATAGACATATCCCAGCCTTTTCATGCCAAACAACTTTCCGAAAAGGTGAAAAACATCACTCCCTAGGGGCTTGACATCACATTTGAGGGGTATATGGTGGTTGATGATGATTCAGAGCATGACACATGGAATTTTGTAGTGGAAAGGCTCCATATGATTGCAACATGGCCTTTGGAGGCCCTAATTTTCATCCCATATCCAACGACTTTCTCAATTTTCCAAAATGTCTTCCTTCAAGGGATGATGCCACCTTCATTTTAGGGTTTTCTTTGTGCAAAAGTGAAATTAAACAGAATTTTTAAATATTATCTTTGTAAAGGGGAAATATTAGGGTTTTTGACCCCTAATCTAGTGTTTTCCCTAATATTATGTGGACAAACTATGTTAGCTACATTTTGAATAAACATAGATCATAAGATCTCATTTTCATAACATAACTCTCCAATGTGAGAGGCTCTTGGACTGAAATTTTCACTCTCTTTGAATAGTTGTCTCTCTTGTTCTTTTGTTTATGGCTATGTCTTGGTCATGGTTGATGGATATGGCGCACTAGCCTTGGAAGGTTTTCTTCATTGTTTTTTTGGTGGTTAGTCTAGCTTTTATTTCCTTTTAATCCTTGAAGGTGCCATTTATTTCATTCTATTATCATTTCTACAAGTTAAAGGTTTTATTTTCTTGAGCCAAGTAGGGGGTATAAGGGCATACACCCTTTGTGTTTCCACCATTTTATTTCTAAGGGAATATTGCTTCATAAGGGTTTACTAAGAGGAGTATAATTGCATACACCCTCCTAGTTAAAACCCTAGCTAAGAGAAGCTTGCCTTGGTGAGTAAAAGGGTTTACACCCCCAAGGAAGTAACCTATATAGCTTCTTCATAATCTCTTGAATCCATTAACTCTTTCTTAAAGGAACTATTCATTTACATATTGCATGGGATAAATAAATTGTTGCCTTGGTAAACGTACACATTTCAAGTTTTGAAGTTGTCTCTTTTGAATAATGATATTGATGCCTTAGGGATTATTCCTCCCTTAGGGTGTCCTCTTTCTCACACAAATTCTTATTTCTGTATTAAAACTAACCTACATCCATTAGGGATGATTTAAACTCTAACCCTGACCACTGATATCTCACAAACTAACCCTAGATTAACCCTCTAACTTTGCTAGTTTAACCTACTAACCTAGGTGCATCTATTGGGATAGATTTTGTCACTTTTTGATGGTAAGATTTTCTATTGTACTTTATTGAATTCTACATCCATAAGGCTGATATATTTCTGCGTAAATTTACTTTTATGACAACCATTTTTATTAAATCTTGAAGTGTTATTTTCGGTCCACATTGGTTACTAGTTTTATTGTTGACATTGCCAGCTAATATAGACCTTTTACTTGTTGATTTGGATGTAATCTATTGCTAATTTACTAACTTGTATGCTGCTTTATTTTAGGGACATCAAGATTAAATTTATGATCCATTACTATGATTGGTTGGAAAAGTGTCTTTTATTGTGTCTCAGGCAGGTACAGGTGCACCGACAACTATCTCTTTACTCAGTATCCATTTACCTCTCTTTACTTACCATTTTCAGCTAATCTATTTTTCCATCACTTGACCTTCTAGGGGACTTATCCTTACACCTCCCTTCATCCTTCTTATTCCCTCTAGGGTCTCTGGGATTGCCTCCTAGGAGTGACCTTAGTCACCCCCCAAGTGCGGGACCTACATCAAGGTGACATTGGGTGTAGGATTCCCAAGTTGTAGCACATGATTTTTGTGGCTGGTTCAGGCTTTGCCCAACCTACAACTTGTGCTATAACAATTACAAACAATATTTACTTTTATATCACAATTATCATAGAATAATTATACACTGAAAATATCAACTATAACAATACAATGGAAATAACAACTAGAAATATTAACCATGCATAGATGACACAAGAACACAACATAAGAACACAAGAGTTTATCCTGGGAAACCCAACCTTGGGATAAAACTCAACAACCTTTTCATAGAAGAATTCAATCCAAGATATTACCAGTACATCACCATCAATAGCAAAAATACCATATAGAGAAGATCCTCCTCAAAGCTGGCGTCTCGAAGACCTAGCGTCTCATTAAGATGACCCAAAATAACCAAGCAAGAGCTTCTCCAAGTGTATCTCACCCTCCACGATACCAGAAAAACCAAAAATAACAAAATTACCAAAAATGCAATCACAAATGCCTTATGTTGTCTGTAGAAGTAGTTGTCTGAATTTCCAAATGAAATGAGCTAGTTCTGTATTTATATTCATCTAGGTGTTAGTTTGGGGCCGACTTTTTATTTATGGGTCTTCAATTACGTTATTATTTTCTTGTGGGTATGACTTCTCTTCCTGGGTATTCAACTCCTTCCTAGGGCTTCTATAATGGTGTAGATGGGTCTTTTTATACTTTCTTATGGAGAATGACTGCCCAAAGTTGAAAATATCCAACACAACTCTCTTACCACCAACATGCACAACTCTTTTCCCTCCACAACCTGCTACCATGATATAACATTACCACTTGAATCCAACTTATGATATTTCTTCACAATGAATAGAGAATACTTTATTAATTGTGTTCACAACACTAATGCTAAACAAGAGAACTCCACACTATATTTATAGTCTCGCAACAAATGTAGTAAGCTTGCTTGTTTCATTTTCATTTCTATTTAGGCCATAGTTTTAATTTTCAATTTTTATTATTATCAACAAATTCTAGTTTCTTAAATTCCTATGATTGTGTGCAGGCAAAAAATTTCTTACCTTCACCCAATACCCGAGTTAGTGTTGTCTTGAACAGTTGAATCTACTATGTAGAATGACAAATAGCTTGAACATACTAGGAAAAAAACCAAGTATTATAAGAGAAAATTATGTATGCTTTTAGTAGCTCAGATATTAGAGAATTTTTCTTTATGAAAAACCTAGACAAAGTTGAGAAGGCATATTCATAAATAACTATAAGAAGTCGGCTATCAAAAAAATTTAAAGGTTGTGATTGCTCACATTTTTTCAGAAGGTTTCCAAGACTAAAAATGTTGACTCTAATACGTTCCTGTGTAAACTTCTCCAAATTTCATATTTGTTTTCCATAACTCATTCTTTTATTTGATTTATTCATTGGTAGGTCGCCATGCGGTTTTAAGTCTTTAACAATTTCTCTCTCTAACTTGGAATTTTCTTTTTGTTTGAATTTTTTTTACTACTAAGCTTTTAAATAGGGAAAGTCTTAGATTTGGCATCAGAGACAAGGACGGGTATGGGTAGGTATTCTCATCTAGGGTTCATGTTCCCCCAAAACTTGGCAACTCTGTTTCAATAGACCCATTTCTTAGTTTGACAAATAAATATTATTTTTGGTACAATAAAAATCTATCTAATAACTCAAAATAAAGATGTACAAGTTTCTAACAACCCCTTTATAAATTTTAGTTGCATTACAACACATGAAAACAAAAATAAAATTAAAAACCATTTGTGTGGGTATCTGAATAACTTAGTACACCAGCAGTAGGAGGTGCTATGAACACCTCAAGAATTAGGTGTCTAGTTTGATTCATATTTTCTTTAAATTTTTTGAGCTAGACTTTTCATTGCAGGAACTGAATGCCACCTACAAGCAAAGCACATCATATTTCAAAAAGTTTGATCTTGAAAACATTAATCACAAATGGTCAAGAATACAATGTCAAAATTGTAAAGATCATTATCTTTCTCTCTAATTTGGTTTCATTTACCCATCAACAACAAATTTTGAATATGCATCTAGATTCTATTTCCTAACCAAAGCTAAAAAAAAATTCCTTCGGGTCATTAAGTGAAACTAAAAATAATGCATAGCTAATAGTTTTATGAAGAAATAACCCTCATACAATATTTACATTATTATTTCCACAGATGCTTAAGTCAAAAAATTATGTTCCTGAATAGGACTCCCAAGGTTTGTAAGAGGAATATTCCCACTTTGAGGAACACATTCAACTCTAACAAAAAAATCTCACTACAAAATTGTGTTCAAAGGATTGCAGCCACTTTCAAATTCACATTGAAACAATGGTATATGTTCAATGGCGTGGGTATAAATCATGTACACAATGGCATTTGTTAAGGTGATGAATGGTTTCTAAATAAGAAGATGAGGTAATATTGCAATGGATACAAAGCCCAACTTCATTTTAAACATGTTGCAAAAGCATCAAGATGACTTCAACAAATGCTAGAATAATGGAAAACCATCACAATAGAATTTCAAATGACCTATTCCAACCTCTTGATTGAAATTGTTGAATGGTGATGGAATCCTTATCGTGTTTCTTGCACTTTTCTTATTAGAAGGATAATCTCCTCTATAACTAAGCACTTTTGGAACAATAATGTGGATTGTTTGCAAAAGTTTATATGTTTCTCCAACATTTAAATACTCAACATTTGGGATCTTCTTGTTAAGCAAATTTTCTAATTCCCTTCATGAATTTTGCTTGTTGATCATATAAGACTATAGCCAGTATGGAAATCCAATTTCAAATGCATTAGAAAATAATGGAAGGATTCACCCTGGGTGGATTTATTGTTTGTAGGTTATGAATATAATTCATAAGAAGTAAATTTCTAAAAAGTGGAAGTGATCACATTCATGTTTCTAATCATAAATAAGCATTAGAAATACTTAGTTTAAACTCTATAGGATTAATATATAGTTCAAATAATAATACCGGAGAGAATGAATCATATGCTATCCCAATCACATGTGTATCAATTGTTTTTCTTGTTAGTGTATGCTCACATGTATTATCTGAAGGTGTTGGTTGTAGATAACATTTATTATAAATCCAAAAATACAAAGATCTATTATAAAAAAGTTCTATTCTTTGAAACAGGAGTTCATTACTGCCAAAATAAACTTAGTTTTTTTCACTACCCATCTATGCCAAACGTTTTTTAGAGTCCATTCATTTTAGACCACAACGCTCCAGTTGTCACATTTTTCATTGCATGGAAACAATGTGGAAAGCCTGCAAATCAATAAACTAATCATGGGTATGTTTCTATTTGTTTATCCTAATGTTAGTGCAATTGTGAGTTGGTGTGAAGGGACTTGGCACCTTATCACCAAACTTCCCCATCCATCTTGGTAGGGAGAATGAATGTCTTTATCTTTAGCATTGCACATTTGATTTCCTTGAACACTAATTACTAGTAACAACAATTGTGGGTAGCCAAATGGCCTCTTTCACTGATTTGAGTTTCCTTAGTGTATCAACACCATCCAATAATTGCCTAATCCACTCATTGTAATGATATTGCTTTGTTTGTCATAATTTTCAACAACAAATCTCTCTCTCTCTCTCTCTCTCTCTCTCTCTCTCTGTGTGTGTGTGTGTGTGTGTGTGTGTGTGTGTGTGTGTGTGTGTGTGTGNAGTTAGAGGGATGGGGGTTCTTTGCATAGGGTAATAGCTCCAATGTTGTGTTTTTGATGGGGTGGGATTTGGAAGGGATTTACACTAAGCAGGGTTATAAATCAATGTCTTTGCTTGCCTTTCATGGTCATTCTAGGAGAGGTAATGATGAGGAGGGATGTAGTGAAGCTCTTCTCCTTTCAACTCGTGCATTTGCGAGGGTTGGGCTTCAATCTATCACAAAAGCTTCCAATGTTGGTTGTTGTAGTGATAACACAAAACAAAATTGCTCAATCCAAAGAGGATACAAGCATGGGTGGGTGCAAGTTTTATTTTTCTTTGTTCGGTTGCTTCTCCTGGGTCCTTACAATTAGGTTAGAAGATAAGAATAAGTGGGTGGACTTGTACACTATTACTTGCAATCATATTTCTCATTTCCAAGAGAGCTATTGACCATGACACTACTTTAAAATACATTTAGCGTTGATGAATCTAGAAAACTACTAGTCATAGGTGGAGAAACAAATATCTTTGAAGTGATTTCTATTCATCCAAAACAAAATTGATTGAAGTTTAGCTAGCTCATTCATTCAGGTCGAGTCAATAATTTCATTTCAAAATTGATTTGAGTTTAGTTAGCTGAATCATCCAAACCAGGTATGGAATTTCCAATGCAATATCTGTCAAAACAAATAGAAATGAACTCCCAAAGTTAGAACATTATTATCAACCTGATGAGAACTATGACCTTAAAATGAGAACTCTAACTCTAAAAACCCGTATTTTTGGGTGAAAAACACCAAAATCAACCCCTGCTTAGAAAAATGGTGCTACTGGTAGCACATGTTTTTTTTGTTTTTTTTGGGGGGGGGTTGAAATTACCACCTATTGCAACCATAACCTTAAGAATTTGTAATGTCGTCAACACAAACCTTAAAATAAATGCCTGAATAGAAAAGTGGTTCTAACAACGATATCATTTTTATTTTTGAGGTTAAAACTACAACTTCTTTGAAACCTTTGTACTTGACAATCGGTACCATTGTAATCAAACCCTTAAAATCGACCCCTCAAAAAGTGGTCCTCCCAGTAGCAACCTTGTTTTTTGTAGGGGTAAAATTGCAAGTTTTTTTTAAATAGTGGCCTTGATAATTGGTTCCCTTGGAACCAAAATCTTAAGACCAACTGTGAAATCGAAAATAGACATTATCAGTAGAATTTTTTTTTGCACACTTAAATTTATAGCATTTTTAGAAACCATATCATAAAATCTTGACACTAT
>JASDQU010750722.1:0-13499 GCA_032191745.1 Picea mariana
TCATAATGTTGATTGTTGTTTTCAAATGATATATAAGATCCAGATAGAAAGAAGTCTAGGAAAGAGGAAGAAGATAAAGGCACTCCCCACATGCATCTCAAGGATGGAGTGGTCATGTAAATAAAGTGACCATGCGAACCTGCTCTTGCAACCACAAAAAAATTTAGATCCTTTATGTGAGTAAGAAGACACTTGCCATTATACTATAATCATTACATTATCTTCCTTCAACAAACTTGTAAATGAGTGTTGGGTTTGTTCAACGATAATCATGGGTGGTTGTAGATAAGTGTCATGAAAACTACATGTACCAAGTCTCAAACTCAAAAGAAGGATTAGTGAGTTTGTGACTAAAAAGTATGATCAAGACATGAGATCATAAAGATGAAGACATTAGGCACAACATGCAAGAAAGAGGATGCATAATTTAAATTATCCATTCAGCAAGTCCTAAAAGACAAACTCATTCAAGACAATCATCAATCTAGATCAAACCCCCAACTCCCTCAAGTAGATAAAGAATTAGCATTAGGTTCAAGCAGTATGGGAATAGGCATTAGGGATGAAATTTTACTAAGGGGCTCCTTTCCTTTTGTCAGTGTTTCATGAAAACCTGCATAGGAGACCTAGCTAAAGCATACACAAACAAAGCTTATCAAGAAAAGGAAGAGAGATACATAATGAAGAATGAGAATCAATGTATATTATGATCTAAGCAATGAGTGAGTGATCTTCACTCATATAGGAAATGACATCCTATAATTAGGAATGCATGCATAATAGTGATGGTCTAATATTAGAAAGTATAAAATAGAAATAGTCAATTAACTCCCACTGAACTAGTGTGCTGAAAATAAAAATTTCTCCAACACCCCCCTTGAACATTACAATGGAGTAAAAAATGAGTCTCGGCTACTAGGATATATTAGGTAGTCATGTACAATGCAACTAATGAACACTGAATAAAAATGAGGAAAGAGGGAAAACCAGGTGGCAATAAAACCCCCCCTCAAAAGACAATGCATCAAAAGAAGAAAAGGTAGCTTCTAGGAAAATGTGTTCTTCACTGCAATATGATCCTGCAAAGTCTAAAAATTCTTCTCAGTGAAGGTCTTGGTGAATATGTCAGCAGTCTATTCGGAGGAAGGACAAAACTGCAAATCAATTATCATGTCATGTACTAAATGTCTGATGAAATTCATGTGGACCTCAATGTGTTTGGTTCGTTGTCGTTATATTGGATCTCTACAAAATTTCAGTGTACTCTGATTATCACACCATATGATAGTCGGACAGTGAAACTAGATACCAAGCTTGGTAAGGAAGTGTTGAAGCCAAAGTGTCTAAATGACACACTTGACTACTCCTCTGTACTCGGTCTCTGTGAAAGATAAAGCAATGGTTGATTACTTCTTACTTGACCAACAAATTGGGCCTGACCCCAAACTCAGAGTGTACCCAGATGTGGAATTTTGATCTGTGATATCAACAGCCCAATTTGAATCTATGAAGCCTATGAGATCTAATGCACAACTAGCTGCATAGTGAATCTCATAACTCATGGTGCCCTGAACATATCCGAGGATGCGCTTGGAAGCCTTCCAATGCAGATCATGGGTTTCCTGCATGTATCTAGAAACTTCTCCTACCGCATATGAGATATATGGACGTGTGTGTGTGAGATACAAAATACTCCCCACCAACTATTGATACAAATTGTTTTCCACTAATGGTGTATCCCCGCCATCCTCAATTATGATCCCAGATAAGAAGGGTGTAGGTGTAGGCTTACAGTCTTTCATGTGGAATCTATCCAGAAGATCCCTGACATACTTAGCCTGAGAAATTTTGATGTCGGAAGCATCCTGACCAAGAAAAAAGTGTAGTGGACCCATGTCCGTCATAGAGAACTTGTCATGCAAAATATATTTGACAAAAGAAATGGATGAAGCAGAGCTACCAGTGATCAAAATATCATCAACATAGAGTACTAAAATCATCACAGAGTCAGTAGTCCTCAGCATGTAAACATTGGAAACATATTTACATCTAACAAAATCATGTGAAAGAAAGTAAGAATCCATATTCGCATACCATTCTCTAGGTTCCTGCTTGAGGCCATAGAGAGACTTCTTCAGTCTGCATACTAAAGATGAGTTATGAATGAACCCTTGTGGCTTCTCCATGTAGATCTCCTTTGAAAGGTCACCATGAATAAAAGAATTCTTCACATCCATCTGGTGAACTTCCCATCCTTTGGATGCTACAATGGCTAGATCCAAGCGAATGGAGTCCATATTTGCTACAGGAGCAAAGGTCTCATCATAATATATCCCATGAATCTGTTGAAATCCTTTTGCAACTAATCTAGCCTTGTACCTTCTCACATGACCATCTATTGCTCTCTTGGTCCTATAGACCCATTTGCATCTGACAAGTTTCCTCCCTGGTGGAAGTGGAACCAGATGCCAAGTTTGATTCTCTAGGAGAGATTCATGCTCATCATGCCTGACTGCTTCCCATAGTGAATTTCCAACAGCCTCACTGTAGGTATGTGGATCAGAATATTGAACCATGTAGAAATGCAAGGGCACCGTTGGTTCAGAAGCTGAAAGTACATGAGAAGGTTCCACATGTTGAGATCGAGACCTCCTCGAATCCAATGGATCCCCTGCAAGGTTTTCTGTTGTTTGAAGTGTGAATTGTGCCCACTTGGGAATTTGTTGAAGCTTTGACATTGGCTCTTCATTTGGTTGTACTTCCTGCTCATCTGCATGTAAAAAATCCTCTGAATCTGTGTCTTAATATGTAGCATTTGAGTGTGTGGAATCATCATCTATGATGTCTAGAACTAATGAAAGCACAAGAGTCTCTACATGTTTCACTGGAGGTGCATGCAAAGGACTCTCCTCAAACTTAACACTGCGCTCAATGATGAGTCGGTCTATAGAAGGATTAATCAATCTGTATCCCTTCACATCATCTAGATATCCCACAAAGATGCAAGGTGTGCTCTATGGATCTAAGGCTTTCCTCTTTTCAGAAGGAATATGGGCCCATGCTCTAGATCCAAAGATGTGGAAGTGTGTGACATAAGGTTTGTCACATGTCCAAGCCTCAAAAGGTGTCCTATCCTCAACAAATCTGTGAGGTGCTATGTTATGTATGTAAGTAGCACAGTTAAGTGCCTCAACCCAAAGCTTGGAAGGAAGTGATCTTGCATGCAACATGCAACTGGTCATCTCCTTGAGAGACCTATTCTTCCTTTCAACAACTCCATTATGTTGTGGAGTGTATGGAACTGTGTGATGCAACTGGATACTAGATTCATGTCAAAGATTATGAAAATATTTGTTGATATACTCCCCCCCATTGTCTGTATGAAGGATCTTGATTTTATTCCTAGTTTGTGTCTCTACTAGAGATTTGAAGTCTTTGAGATGCTCAAAAACTTCAGACTTTTGTCTAAGAAAACAAACCCAAGTATAGTGTGAGTAATCATCAATAAATGTAAGAACATACTTTGCTTTGCTTATGGATGGATGTGGAAATGGACCCATGTGGAAATGGACCCATGAGATCACTATGAACAAGCTCCAAGGAAGAGGAGGCTCTCCGTGCCTTCCCCTTTTCAAACTTCTCTTCAGGATGCTTGCCAAGAATGCATCCTTCGTAAACCCCTTTAGAAAAGTGAATGTCTGGCAAGCCTTTGACCATTCCTTGCTTGGAAAGTCACTACATGTACCTAAAGTTTAAATGACCAAATATCTCATGCCATACTCTACTACTATCATTAGCATGTGTAAGTAGCAAAGAGGAGTCATAGTCAGTAAACTTAGTGAACTTATACAACCGTGATTTTTTATCTACCTCACCAACTGCAATAACGGAACTGTCATGCATGTCAAATACAGTAACTGAATCTAATGTAAATTCAACCATTTTACATGTTTGAGTGATCTGATAAATTGAGAGCATATTTATAGAAAGCTTTGGAACATGTATAACATTCTCAAAAATTCCATTAGGAAGTTCCACTCTTCCCTCTCATGCAACTATTATTGGAGTATCATCCCACATGAGAATAGGAGGTCTAGAGAATGAACTCAAAGAAGTAAAAACTTCCTCTTTAGTTGCCATATGATGTGATGCACCAGAATCTATAATCCATGAATCAGATGAGGAATTGATTGCAACCAAAGCATGATGATTACCTTTCTTAGGTGCATGGTCTTATTCCTTCTTCTTCTTGGCTCCTTCAAGAATGAAGTCTCCAAGGTTATTCTTCTGAAGTACTTGTGTCATAAGATCGATCTTCTTATTCATGCATGTGGATTCTTCATGATTCAGTTTATTGCAATATGTGCATTTTTTTCCCTTCTTCTTCCTCCCTTTTTAATTTGAATAATATTTGGAACCAAAAGAATCCTTTAAGGGTTTGAAATATCCCTCCTTCTTTGACTCTGGATGTAATAAATCCTTTCGTTTATGCTTCGATTTCTGATTGGATGACCCTTTTCCATCATGCATGGTGAGTGCATGTGCTTTGGGATCTTTCATGAGGCCCATTTGTATGAGTTTTTTCTTCTCTTGTGTGTGAGACTCAATGAATTGAGTCATCATAGGCATTTTCCAATTTGCTCCCAAAAGACATTTGCCAGAATGGAAATTGGAGACATATACAACGTATTCTGGTCCTAGCTTGGACAAGATTGTTAGAATAAGTTGTTTCTCTTGTGTAGACTTTTCAATACCACATTCACCCAAGCTCAATAGCAAAGACTTAAATTTAGTAAAGAAATATTGTATATTATCAAAACTTTTAGGGTCTAAGGTATTCAACTCTACCTCAAGCATATGACCTCACATCTCATCTTGCTTTCCAAAGAGTCCTTCCAAGGTGGTACAGATCTCGTTTGGAGTCTTGTGTGTGGCAACATGAAACCATAGATCAGTGGAGATTTATCAAGAAGTATTCATGTAGCCTCATCCTTACGGTTTTCCCATCTGGTCTTCTCAAGCATTGATGTAGGCTTTGTTTCTGTCGCCATCATCAAATTATACAATCCCTTTCTTTTGAGTTGGAATGTAGCCTTTGACTTCCATTCAAAATAGTTGTATGGTCTAATTATTATAACCAGACTTGATTGAAGAAGTTGCATCACCTCCATCCCGACTATTGATTATGAAAAGATCTTGAAAACCTAGATTGTGGATTCCGAGATATGACAGACGGTTCTATGGAAGTTATAGATATGATAAAACAACTATATATCCTAAAATATGATGTGGGTTTAGGATGTTTTGGTGAGCATGAACATCCCTATGTTATACGTTTCTGATCCAAATTTTAGCCCGACCCAGACCGCAGATTTTGATATATGGCTATTTTACTATAGAAACCCAATTTTTAGAGGGTTGTTGAATCGTCGCACCCTAGAGAAGGATAAAGTGCGACAATGTTGAATCATCGCACCCTAATGAAGGACACAGTGCGATGATTGTGAAAAATTGAATTTTCACACTCCAGATGAAGAACACAGTGCGACGATGTCGCACCTTGGTTGTGTATAGGCTGCGAGGATGCCTGAGTGTGATCGTCGCACCCTTCGATAGGGATAGGCTGTGATGATTCCAATCGTCACACCTTTCAATAGGGATAGGATGTGACGATGGAGGAAACTAGGTTTACTCAAATCCTCTTTCGTTCTTCTCTGGTTTGTCTGGGTTGCTCCAAGCAGCTCGGCTCTGATACCATGTCAGTGTTTCATGAAAACCTGCACAAGAGACCTAGCTAAAGCATACACAAATAAAGCTTATGAAGAAAAGGAAGAGAGATACACAATGAAGAATGAGAATCAATGTATATTATGATCTAAGCAATGAGTGAGTGATCTTCACTCATATAGGCAATGACATCCTATAATTAGGAATGCATGCATAATAGTGATGGTCTAAGATTAGAAAGTATAAAATAGAACTAGTCAGATAACTCCCACCGAGCTACTGTTACTCCCACTGAACTAGTGTGCCAAAAAGAAAAATTTATCAACACCTTTCGCTTGTAAAAGAAAAAGTAAAAGGGGGTTGTTGTGGCCTTAACACTCCCAAAGGTCATATTCCTTTAATGCCAAGGTTACTCTTTCTTTTCAAGATATGAAGTTGGATGCTCCATCCAATATATCTTCAACTCTCAAGGGTGTAGATGCCATCCCTTAGACCTGATAAATTTCCCTGGAAATAACCTGCTACTGAAACTACCCTTGTATTGACTTGTACAAACTATGCTCGCACTATCTGCACTAATTGTGCAACCTTTATGTTGATACTCGCATTGTTCCACATGACATGTATTCTAATACTTGCGTTGTTTTGTGCGACCTGTGTATTGGTACCCGCATTGTTACCACGTGACCTGTAACAGAATACATGCGCTATCATCGACGATCGATCTAACTGCAATACAACTATTTCCCTGAAATCATTCCTTCAATTTATGTCTTTTGGTTATGGATCTAAGATTTGGCTTCCTCTCAAAGTGATTACTCTGATACCATGTTGAATTCCTCTTACTGTGACCCCTAGGTATTTTTTTATCTAGTGATTTCCTTATTGCAAATCAAGTTAGCAGCTCACAAAACAAAAATATACTACTGGAATATTCAACTCAAATAAAGATAGCGAAAACAACACTGGAAACCAAAAATCTCATGCACAATACACAAAGATATTCTACCCATCAACTAAGTTTATCATTCAAATAACTTCAAAGATTACAAGGGCTCCCTTATTGAGAAAATGGCCCAAATAGAAAAGAGACAAAGTACATCAAACCCTAATTTGTTGATCTTCTAGCAAATCTATTGTACGATCATGTAAAAAGCAATGTGGTTGTATACCCACATTGTTCTACGTTATCTGCATGACTATTACATAGAAACCCATGTTGTTTTGCACGACATGTACTAAAATACCTATATTGTCTGTGGTGGCCAATACTGTAATGAGAGGTTCCTAAAAACTAGGAGACCCTCAATAATGACTAATAAACATAGGAAAATAAGGAGAAAGTATCATATGTGTGTGTAATATCTCCAACACACATTTCCTTGATGCAAGTTATTTTAAGATTGATAGTTTTATATTTAACTATTACATTGTCTCTTTCTTGAATGTGATAGGAAATGAAGTTGGAATTTGATGAAGCTAGGACCTATCTCTTCACATACATAGTGTCCTAGTATTAAATGGTAAATAATTAATTTAACAAGACTTTCGCTAAGCAAGAATGGGCTCATTCAAGTAGATGAAATTTGTTTGATGTATAGCTCTAATGTCTTGGTAAATTCTAATGGTTTGTTTGTTTGTTGCATTTTGGAACATTTTGTCAAGTTTCAAATTTTGGGTTTATTTTGGTTGAAAATTGTGTTAGTACCTTGAATGATTCTAGTTCTCATTTGATGTTTCACTGAACCTTTTGTTGTGGCATGATTGGTTTCATTTGATTTCCATTGTGTCAAGGGTTTGGGTTAAAGTTAAATACCTTTGTTGAGTAAAAGAAACTTGTTTCCATCTTTTTGTCATGTTTATTTGACTAACATATGGTATTAGGATTAATATATGGCTTTGATTAGTCTTAGGGCACTCAATGTGTTTTCCATAAATATTATTGTTTTATTTATATATTTGATGGTTCAAGGAAATATTTTTTTATTTCCTTTCACTTTGTGGCATGACTTAAGCATATTCACCTTTTAGGATCTACTATGTTTATTTTATATTTTCTTTGAAAAGACTTATTGGTTATTTAGAAAGGGAAACCAGCTCTACTAAGCTAAGCAAAGAGAAAAATGGTATATGCACTAGGTTCCTATGTGTTCATCATAGGATACCTATTAGCATGAGACCAACATTCCTCTAATGCAATTATACTTTTGAAGCCAAGACTAAAGTGTCAATTTTCACATGCAACTCTACGTGACTAATTTTTCAGACCTGAAAATTGCTTCCTAGTGATCTAACAGTAATGCCCTATCTGTTATCACTAGAAACTTTTACACTAATTTTTTTTTACTGAAAACATATGTAGTGGAAACACAAAGATCAAAGATGAATCATTAATACACACGAGGCACAATTTCAATTATGTAATCTTGTTACATTAGAAATCCTAAGGGAAAAAATAGTCCTCCCAGCCAATACAATATCACCAAAATATGAGGAAAACCTTGTCCTCCAAAGTCACCAAAAATGAGAACCGTGTCCTCCAATAACCATACAAATCATAAAACCAAACCTCAACAATATCGTTGGAAATATCTTCTACCTAGGAATATATTGTAGACCACTTGTATGGCCTGCTGACGTCACCTGTCAACCTGTATGGATTTGTACCTACCCAAAAAATTAAATACGTGATTCACCCTCTTGCAACATGCGTATACACGCAGTTCACCTTCTTGCAACTTACATATATCTGTGATTCACCTAGACTGTAACCTAAGTATATGTGTGATTCATCATACATGTGACCTACGTATATACGTGATTCATCACACCTGACCTACGTATATACGTGATTCGTCACACCTGTAACATGTGTATATACGTGATTTATCACACCTATGACCTGTGTATATATGTGATTTGTCCCACTACAAACCACGTATTTTATGAAAAATTTGCTCTGCATGTGAGACCTTCTTCACTTCTCTCTCCTAGGATAGATTTTCCACCTTGCAAACTTTCCCTTTTTTGAGATAAACAAGCCTCCTAGAACAATTGCACACCCACTTATGCTAGCTACATCATGTCTCCACACTCTCTACATGATGTGTAATGTCACAATGACCTCTCTTATTTATATACAATCCTTAGAGGTCACAATATAAGACCCTCCACAAGTCAAGATCAAATTAGGATTTCCTTGTGGGTGTGAAACCCCAACACAAGCCCACAAAGCCCATCATCAAACCCATGAATCCCCCACTCAAATCCAAGGGGTTTTTCTCTAAACCAAAGTGTGATGTGGTTCCCACGATGATTCCCACATGTCCAACACCTAGGGTCATGTGAGAATACCTTCCCGAAGCAAGGATGATTTTAGGGGATAAATTTCTCTCATGGGATAGTTTCCCATGGTTTTTCCCCAAAAAAGATTCACTATTCTAAAAATGATTCACCCAAATTCTATAGGATAAAATTATTTTACCTTAAAAATCGCCAAAATTTTATACAAACTATATAAAATCCTTAGAAATTTGAATATTTTTACAAAAATATCGCCAAACATTTTATAGTTGGCATATGAAGGATTAGTAATATTCACCAAGGTTTCTACATTTTAAAATAAATTTCCATCCTTAAAATCATCCATGTCCCGAAGCTACAAAAATAAACACTCCCTCTTAGTAAGGAAAGTATTCTCACCACACTCCACAAGTGGGAATTCCTCTTGATGCTACAAAATCATCAACACTCCCTCTTAGCAAAGTAGGCATTCCATCCTCCATCACCACCTAGAAGTAGCTTTGTCTCCCACACTGGATCCTCTACCACAACTTCTCTCCAATCTTCCTGATTAGCTTCTCCCTCTATCACCGAAGAAAATCATGCTCTCCATTTCTCCTGACTAGTTGCATCCTTAGTCTCTAAAGAAAATCTCGTTGTCTGACATGATCCCATCCCAAAAGACATCCTTATCCTAGAAGCCTCTTTCCTTTGAACATATTTTTTGACCTCCTCAACCCATGGAACCTACCTCATAGTATTGGAAGATGCATCTCTCCCATTTGGACCTGAAGGTTGTCTCCCACTGAGCAATTAACTCTCCCTCTGAGCCCCCCAACTCCCTCTGAAGTTAGACTCCCTCTGAGTATACACAACCATCGAAGCTACCTGGTCCCTTTCCACTGTCCTCTACATAGTCGTAAGATTTTTCTCCTCTCTATTGGATCCTAAGGGGTGAATCCCTCTAAAATCTGGCCCCCTCTGAGCATGTGTAATATTTGAGGCCACCTGCCACATCACTGGTGGAGCTCCCTGCTCCCTTTGAATCTATGCTACTAGTGGGGCCACCTTCCTAACCACTATTGGATCCACCTTCTCTTCCCCATACCTCTCTTTGCTCCTTCTGACCATAGCATGCATAGTCTGGCCCCTCAGCCTATACACATTTCCATATCTAACTCCAAAAACCACCACTGATCTGAAGCTAGATCGTCTAGGCATAAGAAACACCAATCCATCCATATCATCCCTAGAAATCAACTGAGTCTCATCCTAGATACAATTAGTTCATATCCTCTCAAACCCTAGAAACATATCGCGTGCACAAATCCCCTGCACAAAAGGTTCCCAAGACCTGGGATGACCTTTGAAATCAACATACAATATCACATGTCCATCCCAGAGCAACTCTGCATATCCCTACTCCTCAATCGTTGAGGTTGAGAACACACTCTTGGCACCCACAACACATTTTCCACTCGCAACACACCCCCTGAATCCATTCGAAATACTACTATTTGATATCCTTGTACTACATGCTTGATCCTCTTACCGAGATCCTTGTGCATACTTGCTTCAGAAAGTGTGAAACTCGCAGACAAATCATGTGTCGGTTGATCTCACTAGATAAGAACCATGCAATCCTCCAAGGAAAGCATCATTCTTCCCCAAGTCACGACCATCCAATGAAATTCTACCCAAGTCCATCATCCAAGTCAACAAAAGATATTTATTTCTGCACATGCTACCATTGATCATGTGTCCTCGTATGAACAGTCCCAAGTTGTGATAGGACACTCAGTCTAGTACACTCTATACCACTACAAATCATCTATGAAAGTGTCCTCATCCTCCTGGGTCAAATACCTCATACATTGTCATACCTCGATAATGTAAAACTCCCTGGACCAATGAATACTCTATCTCATTAACCTATGATACACACAAAGGCGTCTCATCTATGCCAAAGTAGCCGATTTTTACCCATCGCAACTCACCATGGCAAGCCACTAGAATTCGAACCACAAGGTTTGTAATCTACCACACAACATACTGTTGTGATCTAGGCTCTCTGCCAATCCACCAGAACTCCCAACCAACCACACCATTGATTTACAATAGCCCACAACTCCTTGTCTCGACAACCTATTCCATGTCTCAACCAGAGTCCATCTAACATGTTTCCACCTGCAATCATCATTGTAGCTCCCTCTCAAAATTATCATCTATGACCTTCCTTGAATGAGAACAAGAACAACACTCCTCCAGTGTTGTATCCAAAAATGTGTCTCAAAGATGATCCCATTCTCTTCAAATACCAATCTTTGATACCATGTCATTTTTCACACACAACTCTATGTGACTAATTTTTGGATATGAAAATTGCTTCCTAGTGATCTAACAATAATACCCTAGTTGTTATCACTGAACAATTTTACACTAAATTTTTTTTACTGAAAACATATGCAATAAAAACACAAAGATCATAAATGAATCATTAATACACATGAGGCATAATTTCAGTTTTGTAATCTTTTTAACATCAAAAATCATGAGGTCAAAACCAGTCCTCCAAGCCAATACAATATCACCAAAATCTGAGGACAACCTTGTCCTCGAAAGTCACCAAAAATGAGAACAACCTTGTCCTCCAATAACCATACAAATCAGAAAACCAAGCCTCAACAATATCCCTAGAAAAAACTTCTTCCCACGAATTTTTTGTAGACCACCTTTACGGTATGTTGACATCACTTATCATCCCATATGGATCTATACTTGCCAAAAAAATCAGATACATGATTCACCCTCTTGCAACCCACATATATACATGGTTCAACTTCTTGCGACCTACATATATACATGATTCACCTAGCCTATGACCTGTGTATATACACAATTTGTTGTACCTGTGACCTTCGTATATACGTGATTCATCACACCTTTGACCTGCATATATAGACAATTTGTCACTCATATGAACTATGTATATACGTGATTCGTCACACGTGTTACCTAAGTATATATGTGATTTGTCCCACTACAAATCACATATTGTACGAAAAATTCACTCCACATGTACGACCTTCTACACTTCTCTCTCTTGGGCTAGATTCACCACCTTGCAAACTTTCCCTTTACTAATGTCACCAAGCCTCCTAGCACAAGTGAAAACTCACTTATTCTAACTCCATCATGTCTCCACACTCTCTACATGATGTATAATGTCACAATGACTTCTCTTCTTTATGCATAATCCTTAGGGGTCACCATAGAATCCCCTCCACAAGTCAACATCAAATTAGGCTCTCCTTGTGGGTGTGAATCCCCAACACAAGCCCACAAATTCCATCATCAAATCCATGAATTCCCCACTCAAATCACAGGGGGTTTTCTCCAAACCAAAAGTGTGATGTGGTTTCCATGAAAATTACCACATGCCCAACACCTTGGGTCGTGTAAGAATACTTTCCCGAAACTACAAAAATAAACATAAAGGAGAATTAAATGTAGCCAATAGAGTATGATAGAATCTTTATTGCACTATCATTCATGAATTCAAAGTTGAATAACAAACTTGACAAATAATATTAAAAGAAATCATTACATATTTTTTGCTAATAATGCACATGTTATGGAGAGTTTCATGTCACCAAGAAAGAGGTATGTTTATTTGTTCTTGTATCACATGGAAAAATAGATTTATGTATAAGTTTGGATCATGTATTTCTTCATTACTTTTCTGTAACTCAATTTTGGGAGTTGGTATGTAGTAGGATTCAAGTGACAGACATAGCATGTGCTACCCTTAATGGGATTTGAATGGGTGATTGTTAATCCCTAATATTGGCTCATTACCCCTTAATTGGGGCATATTAGATTAGTAATGCTATTTTATTTATGTCAGCTTTAGGCCATTAGTTTTAATTTAGATTAGTAATTTTATTTTATTTATGTCAGCTTTAGGCCATTATTTGTAATTATACCTCCTAGTCTCCTATATATACCAAGGAGACATTTTCATTTTGAATCATCTTGTACTTGAACATTTAAGTGCGGTAAAAGGAGGTTGCCCCCTCGAAGAGGCTTATTATCTGAAATTATCTCTTTTTCAAGGCGTTGAGTACTTTTCCTGAGGTTTTTATATGCTATATTGATGTTTGGTTCTTAACATATGGTATTAGAGCTCAAGGTCTTGGGGTTTCGTTGCTACATCTGAGACACTGTGTAATTTTCGCTATAAATTTTTTTCTACAATGTTTCAGAAGAAACAGCTTGGAGGATATTTAGACAACGGATCAAGGTACGTTGGACTCAAAATTCAGCTCCTGAGGCCTTATACTTTCGGAGATACAACCTGTACAAGATAGGGTTCTGGAATCATCCTGAAATGATTCATTGCGGAAGTTTTTCTATAAAAAAGTTTATGTAATGTTTCATACCCTAAAATCTGAAGGACATTTACAGAAATTGGTAATGTATCTGTGGTA
>JASDQU010750722.1:13628-25041 GCA_032191745.1 Picea mariana
TACTTGAAAAGAACATAAAGAAAGAGTGTACTAGTTTGGCAAAGGGGGCCCTCCAATGCTTCACTTGTACACTTGAGTTGTCTCAGCTAAGAAAGAGCTCCAGCAGCATTCACATCATCATATCATAGGCATTATCAAGAACAAAACACAGAACTAATCTCAAGATTGCAAATTCCAAAGTTTCTTCATTCACATTCAAGGTTATCATACTAGTCTATGCTTTAGAGTATTTATACAAGAGTTTTAAAACTAAAAATGTTAATAAATCTCATAAATATCATGATTAGATCCATAATATATTCTAGGAAGGTCGAATGCCCCCTTTAGATCCATAATATATGACCAAATCCCATGAAAATCCAAAACTGTCCATGATTTAAGGCTAAAACAAGGTATTTTCTGCTGAAGTGGCCCTGTTTGACTAGCGTTGACCAGACACCTAGAAGGCTCAGATATCGAAGTTGATAGCTCATTATCCATCCTTGTATATCAGGGATCATGACCCAAGTCTTAGATTTCACCCAAGTGTCCTGCAAGTACACGAACCTAGGAGCAATTACGGGATTTAGTCAAATCCTGTAAATTCTGATAAATTTTCAATTTTAATGCCAAAATTTAGAAAACTCAATTCTTAAGCTAAAGAATGATAAATATACCTTGCATATTCTTTTTAATGGAAAATATGGAATGAAATGAAGGCAAAATGGATGGATATATAGGCAAACGTGTAGTTTATAGAGTAAAAGGAAGCATAAAAATGTACTAAACACAGCTCGGCTCTGATACCATGTCATTGTTTCATGAAAACCTGCACAGGAGACCTAGCTAAAGCATACACAAATAAAGATTATGAAGAAAAGGAAGAGAGATACACAATGAAGAATGAGAATCAATGTATATTATGATCTAAGCAATGAGTGAGTGATCTTCACTCATATAGGAAATGACATCCTATAATTAGGAATGCATGCATAATAGTGATGGTATAAGATTGGAAAGTATAAAATAGAACTATTTAGATAACTCCCACTGAACTAATGTGCCAAAAACAGAAATTTCTCAACACCTTTCGCTTGTAAAAGAAAAAGTAAAGGGGGGTTGTTGTGGCCTTAACACTTCCAAAGGTCATACTCCTTTAACGCCAAGGTTACTCTTGCTTTTCAAGATATGAATTTGGATGCTCCATCCAATCTATATTCAACTCTCAAAGGTGTAGATTCCATCCCTTAGACCTGATAAATTTCCCTGGAAATAACCTGCTATTGAAACTACCCTTGTATTGACCTGTACAAACTGTGCCCACACTATCTGCGCTAATTGTGCAACCTTTATGCTGATACTCACACTATTCCACATGACATGTATTCTAATGCTTGCGTTGTTTTGCGCGACCTGTGTATTGGTACCCACATTGTTACCGCGTGACCTGTAACAGAATACATGCGCTATCCTCGATGATCGATCTAACTGCAGTACAACTATTTCCCTGAAATCATTCCTTCAATTTATGTCTTTTGGTTATGGATCTAAGATTTGGCTTCCTCTCAGAGAAATTACTCTGATACCATGTTGAATTCCTCTTACTCTGACCCCTAGGTATTTTTTTATCTAGTGATTTCCTTACTGCAAATCAAGTTAGAAGCTCACAAAACAAAAATATACTACTGGAATATTCAACTCAAACAAAGATAGCAGAAACAATATTGGAAACGAAAAATCTCATGCACAATACACAAAGATATTCCACCCATCAACTAAGTTTATCATTCAAATAACTTCAAAGATTACAAGGACTCCCTTATTGAGAAAATGGCCCAAATAGAAAAGAGACAAAGTACATCAAACCCTGATTTGTTGATCTTCTAGCAAATCTATTGTACGATCATGTATAACATCAATGTGACTATATACCCACATTGTTCTATGTTATCTGCATGACTATTACGCAGAAACCCATGTTGTTTTGCATGACATGTACTGAAATACCTATACTGTATGTGGCAGCCAATCCTATAATGAGAGGTTCCTAAAAACTAGGAGACCCTCAATAATGACTAATAAACATAGGAAAATAAGGAAAAAGTATCATATGTGTGTGTAATATCTCCAACACACATTTCCTTGATGCAAGTTATTTTAAGATTGATAGTTTTATATTTAACTATTACATTGTCTCTTTCTTGTATGTGATAGGAAATGAAGCTGGAATTTGATGACGCTAGGACCTATATCTTCACATACATAGTGTCCTAGTATTAAATGGTAAATAATTAATTTAACAAGACTTCCGCTAAGCAAGAATGGGCTCATTCAAGTAGATGCAATTTATTTGATGTATAGCTTTAATGTCTTGGTAAATTTTAATGGTTTGTTTGTTTGTTGCATTTTGGAACATTTTGTCAAGTTTCAAATTTTGGGTTTATTTTGGTTGAAAATTGTGTTAGTACCTTGAATGATTCTAGTTCTCATTTGATGTTTGACTGAACCTTTGTTGTGGCATGATTGGTTTCATTTGATTTCCATTGCATCAAGGGTTTGGGTTAAAGTTAAAGACCTTTGTTGAGTAAAAAAAACGTGTTTCCATCTTTTGGTCATGTTTATTTGACTAACATATTGTATTAGGATTAATATATGGCTTTGATTAGTCTTAGGGCACTCAATGTGTTTTCCATCAATATTATTATTTTATTTATATATTTGATGGTTTAAGGAAATATTTTTTTTATTTCCTTTCACTTTGTGGCATGACTTAAGCATATTCACCTTTTAGGATCTACTATGTTTATTTTATATTTTCTTTGAAAAGACTTATTGGTTATTTAGAAAGGGAAACCAACTCTACTTAGCTAAGCAAAGAGAAAAATGGTATATGATCTAGGTTCCTATGTGTTCAGCATAGGATACCTATTAGCATGAGACCGACATTCCTCTAATGCAATTATACTTTTGAAGCCAAGACTAAAGTGTCAATTTTCACATGCAACTCTACGTGACTAATTTTTCAGATCTGAAAATTGGTTCCTAGTGATCTAACAATAATGCCCTATCTGTTATCACTGGAAAATTTTACACTAATGTTTTTTTACTGAAAACATATGTAGTGGAAACACAAAGATCAAAGATGAATCATTAATACACATGAGGCTCAATTTCAATTATGTAATCTTGTTAACATTAGAAATCCTAAGGGAAAAAACAGTCCTCCCAGCCAATACAATATCACCAAAATATGAGGAAAACCTTGTCCTCCAAAGTCACCAAAAATGAGAACCTTGTCCTCCAATAACCATACAAATCATAAAACCAAACCTCAACAATATCGTTGGAAATATCTTCTACCCAGGAATATATTGTAGACCACTTGTATGGCCTGTTGACATCACCTGTCAACCTGTATGGATTTGTACCTACCCAAAAAATTAAATACATGATTCACCCTCCTGCAACACACATATATACGCAGTTCACCTTCTTGCAACTTACATATATATGTGATTCACCTAGACTGTAACCTAAGTATATACGTGATTCATCATACATGTGACCTACGTATATACATGATTCATCACACCTGACCTACGTATATACGTGATTCGTCACACCTTTAACATGCGTATATACGTGATTCATCACACCTATGACCTGTGTATATATGTGATTTTTCCCACTACAAACCACGTATTGTATGAAAAAATTTCTCTGCATGTGAGACCACCTTCACTTCTCTCTCCTAGGACAGATTTTCCACCTTGCAAACTTTCCCTTTGTTAAGATAACCAAGCCTCCTAGAACAAGTGCACACCCACTTATGCTAGCTACATCATATCTCCACACTCTCTACATGATGTGTAATGCCACAATGACCTCTCTTATTTATATACAATCCTTAGGGATCACCATATAAGACCCTCCACAAGTCAACATCAAATTAGGCTTTCCTTGCGGGTGTGAAACCCCAACATAAGCCCATAAATCCCATCATCAAACCCATGAATCCCCCTCTCAAATCCAAGGGGGTTTTCTCTAAACCAAAGTGTGATGTGGTTCCCACGACGATTCCCACATGTCCAACACCTAGGGTCATGTGAGAATACCTTCCCGAAGCAAGGATGATTTTAGGGGCTAAATTTCGCTCATGAGATAATTTCCCATGGTTTTTCCCCAAAAACGATTCGCTATTCTAAAAATTATTCACCCAAATTCTATAGGATAAAATTATTTTACCTTAAAAATCGCCAAAATTTTATACAAACTATATAAAATCCTTAGAAATTTGAATATTTTTACAAAAATATCACCAAACATTTTATAGTTGGCATATGAAGGATTAGTAATATTTGCCAAGGTTTTCACATTTTAAAATAAATTTTCATCATTAAAATCATCCATGTCCCGAAGCTACAAAAATAAACACTCCCTCTTAGCAAGGAAGGTATTCTCACCACACTCCACAAGTGGGAATTCCTCTTGATGCTACAAAATCATCAACACTCCCTCTTAGCGAAGGAGGCATTCCATCCTCCATCACCACCTAGAAGTAGCTTTGTCTCCCACACTGGATCCTCTACCACAAATTCTCTCCAATCTACCTAATTAGCTTCTCCCTCTATCACCGAAGAAAATCATGCTCTCCATTTCTCCTGACTAGTTGCATCCTCGGTCTCTAAAGAAAATCTCGTTGTCTGGCATGATCCCATCCCAAAAGACATCCTTCTCCTAGAAGCCTCTTTCCTATGAACCTCTTGTCTGAACTCCTCGACCCATGAAACCTACCCCACAGTATTGGAAGATGCCTCTCTCCCATTTGGACCTAAAGGTTGTCTCCCATTGAGGAATTGAATCTTCCTCTAAGCCCTCTAGCTCCCTCTGAAGTTAGACTCCCTCTGAGTATACACAACCATCAAAACTACCTGGTCCCTTTCCACTGTCCTCTGCATATTCATAGGATTTTTCACCTCCCTATTGGATCCTAAGGGGTGAATCCCTCTAAACTCTAGCCCCCTCTGAGCATGTGTAATATTTGAGGCCACCTACCACATCACTGGTGGAGCTCCCTGCTCCCTTTGAATCTATGCTACTAGTGGGGCCACCTTCCTAACCACTATTGGAGCTACCTTCTCTTCCCCATACGTCTCTTTGCTCCTCCTGACCATAGCATGCATAGTCTGACCCCTCAGCCTATACACATTTCCATATCTAACTCCAAAAACCACCACTGATCTGAAGCTAGATCGTCTAGGCATAAGAAACACCAATCTATCCATATCATCCCTAGACATCAACTGAGTCTCATCCTAGATAAAATTAGTCCATATCCTCTCAAACCCTAGAAACATATCTCGTGCACAAATCCCCTGCACAAAAGGTTCCCAATACCTGGGATGACCTTTGAACTCAACATACAATATCACCTGTCCATCCCAGAGCAAGTCTGCATATCCCTACTCCTCAATCGTTGAGGTTGAGAACACACTCTTGGCACCCACAACACATTTTCCACTCACAACACACTGCCTAAATCCATTCGGAATACTACTATTTGATATCATTGTACTACATGCTTGATCCTCTTACCAAGATCCTTGTGCATACCTTCTTTAGAAAGTGTGAAACTCACAGACAAATCATGTGTCGGTGGCTCTCACTAGATAAGAACCATGTAATTTTCCAAGGAAAGCATCATGCTTCCCCAAGTCACGACCATTCAATGAAATTCTACCCAAGTCCAACATCCAAGTCACCAAACGATATTTATTTATGCACATGCTATCATTGATCATGTGTCCTCATATGAACAATCCCAAGTTGCGATAGGACACTCAATCTAGTACACTCTATACCACTACAAATCATCTATGCAAGTGTCCTCATCCTCCTGGGTCAAATACCTCATACATTGTCATACCTCGATAATGTAAAACTCTCTGGACCAATGAATACTCTATCTCATCAACCTATGATACACACGAAGGCATCTCGTCTATGCCAAAGTAGCCGAGTTTTACCCATCGCAACTCACCATGAAAAGCCACTAGAATTCCAACCATAGGGTTGGTAATCTACCACACAACATACTGTTGTGATCTAGGCTCTCTTATAATCCACCAGAACTCCCAACCAACCACACCACTAAGCTGCAATAGCCCACAACTCCTTGTCTCGACAACCTATTCCATGTCTCAACCAGAGACCATCTAACATGTTGCCACCTGCAATCATCATTGTAGCTCCCTCTCAAAATTATCATCTGTGACCTGCCTTGAATGAGAACAAGAACAACACTTCTCTAGTGTTGTATCCAAAAATATGTCTCAAATATGATCCCATTCTCTTCAAATACCAATCTTCGATACCATGTCAATTTTCACACGCAATTCTATGTGACTAATTTTTGGATATGAAAATTGCTTCCTAGTGATCTAACAATAATACCCTAGTTGTTATCACTGAACAATTTTACACTGAATTTTTTTTTACTGAAAACATATGCAATAAAAATACAAAGATCATAGATGAATCATTAATACACATGAGGCACAATTTCAGTTTTGTAATCTTTTTAACATTAGAAATCATGAGGTCAAAACCAGTCCTCCAAGCCAATACAATATCACCAAAAGCTGAGGACAACCTTTTCCTCGAAATTCACCAAAAATGAGGACAACCTTGTCCTCCAATAACCATACAAATCAAAAAACCAAACCTCAACAATATCCCTAGAAAAATCTTCTTCCCACGAATTTTTTGTAGACCACCTATACGGTCTGTTGACATCACTTGTCATCCCGTACAGATCTATACCTGCCAAAAAAATCAGATACATGATTCACCCTCTTGCAACCCACATATATACATGGTTCAACTTCTTACGACCTACATATATACATGATTCACCTAGCCTATGACCTGTGTATATACACAATTTCTTGTACCTGCGACCTTCGTATATACGTGATTCATCACACCTTTGACCTGCATATATAGACGATTTTTCACTCATATGACCTATGTATATACGTGATTCGTCACACATGTTACCTACGTATATATGTGATTTGTCCCACTACAAATCGCATATTGTATGAAAAATTCACTCCACACGTACGACCTTCTACACTTTTCTCTCTTAGGCCAGATTCACCACCTTGCAGACTTTCCCTTTGTTGATGTCACCAAGCCTCCTGGCACAAGTGCAAACTCACTTATGCTAACTCCATCATGTCTCCACGCTCTCTACATGATGTATAATGTCACAATGACCTCTCTTCTTTATGCACAATCCTTAGCAGTCACCATAGAATCCCCTCCACAAGTCAACATCAAATTAGGCTTTCCTTGTGGGTGTGAAGCTCCAACACAAGCCCACAAATTCCATCATAAAATCCATGAAATCCCCACTCAAATCACAAGGGGTTTTCTCCAAACCAAAAGTGTGATGTGGTTTCCACGAAAATTACCACATGCCCAACACCTTGGGTCGTGTAAGAATACTTTCCCAAAGCTAAAAAAATAAACATAAAGGAGAATTAAATGTAGCCAATAGAGTATGATAGAATCTTTATTGCACTATCATTCTTGAATTCAAAGTTGAAGAACAAACTTGACAAATAATATTAAAAAAAATCATTACATAGTTTTTGCTAATAATGCACATGTTATGGAGAGTTTCATGTAACCAAGAAAGAGGTATGTTTATTTGTTCTTGTATCACATGGAAAAAATAGCTTTCTGTATAAGTTTGGATCGTTTATTTCTTCATTACTTTTCTGTAACTCAATTTTGGGAGTTGGTATGTAGTAGGATTCAAGCGACAGACATAGCATGTGCTACCCTTAATGGGATTTGAATGGGTGATAGGAATTTGACTGTGCACCATGCTACTGCCAAGTATAGATATACATGATGACATAACAACCCTTATTTAATCTACATCTCTTATTGTGCATGTTGAATTATGACAGTCTAACTGAGACTATCTCTTTTTCTAAGGCTTACTCTATGCCCAACATTTATTATAAAGTTATGTGTCCCTTTATTTTTTTATAAGACAATAAAAATATAAGGAATAAAAGAGACCTCTCTTCCTTGGAAAGGGGTCCTTTTTTAGTACAAATGGATGATTAGAGAGGAATTCATGCATGGAATGTGACCTATCAATATTATTATACTTTTGGAGTTATTGATCGATAGAATTAAGCACTCCTATTTAATAACATACTATGATGAACTTTTTTGAATGGTCCTTTCATAATCGTTGAATCGGTAATAAAGAATCCATAATAGAAGTGCTAGAGCAAAGATTAATACACCTATTTAATAACAACTTATGATGAACTTGTTTGAATGGTCCTTTCATAATCGTTGAAAGGACCATTAGAGAAAATATTAGTATATCTTGATCTTGACAAAAGTGGTAGTCGGGATCAACGCATATGAACTTTGTGGTGAAATATCATAAAAAATGATAGAGGGATATGCAAGAGTGGGCAATGAGAACCTTGAAAAACATAACCCCTAATGCTTGCAGCATTGTCTAGAGGACGAAAACATTATGTTTCTTTTTCCAAATATGTAAAATGAGTATATTACAGTTTAATGAATAATTTTCCTATTATTATATATGGTTTTATACTTTATCAAAAAATTCTCCAAGACTTTACAAGGTTTTATAATTCAGTGAAAGATTCGTCAATATTTTACAAGAGTTTATAATTCAGTGAAAGATTCACCAAGATTTTACAAGATTATATAAATAACTAAAAGATTCACCAAAAAATTGTATATACATATTATATTATTGATAAAATAGCCTTCAAATTTTCCTACATATCATGAGGATTCACCCATTTATTATACATATAAAAGGGGGGGTTCTTAAATTCACCCCTTCTATGATCAAGTCTACAAAAATTATTGTGATGAACTCTACAATGAGTTTTTCAATCACCCACCTTGTCCAAGTGTTTCAATTCACCACAAAATCCACTCTTGGTCTATACAAGGTGTGCACCAAGATCAACTTCCATCATAATGTCAACCATAACCTCTATCGTAAGTTTGATGCAAAGTCTCTGCAGTGAACTCGTCCAGTCCATCAAATTGTTCACCAAGGTTGTGAACGTTCCCACTAAACTATCTCTGCAAAAAACTATGTTCTTGTTGTGCTCTATCACCACCACAGTATTAGAGCATGTTTCAAGCTCTGATACCATCTATCATTGAGATAGTGGTGAAGAGATAACCAACTCTTCTTAGAAATTTGCAACGAACAAAATTTGATACCATTTATCGTCGAGATAGTGGTGAAGATCTCACAAATTTTTCTTCAAAATCTACAATGAACAAGATCTGATACCATCTATCACATCCCCACAATGATGTCTGCACATGTCTTGCGATTGTGTACCTCTTGAAGGCATGCGACACCGTGACATTTCTCACTTGGTTGTTTGGCAACAAAAAGGATACTTCATTCGGACTACACCTCTTCACCTAGATCATACACATACCTCTCTCTAGGATACGAGTAAGTCACACTCCTACTCTAGTGAAACTATGGTGTATACTTAGATGATTTTTAAGTATCTTTAACACTTATTCATTTAAGCATACATCCATGGAATGAAGAGAACACTTGTGAAACAAATAAGAGACATACAGATATAGTGAGCACGGCACAAAACATGCCTAACACTTGGCTAAGTCTTATTGTTTTGAAATAGTTACAATATGAGCACTAATGGCTCAGTATACAACTCGGGCATAGTCACATGACTCACCTCACCTCACCAAGACACTCATAGAAATATTCATCACACCAATAGTTTCCCATCATAAAAAATTTCACAACTCCTATGATGCACCTCAAACATGTTCACACCACAGACTCACTGTCTCTTCTCTATCACAAGACTTCACATAGACCTACAGTTTGTCTCATAGTTTACTCACTCATACCTACGACAAGACTTCCCCAAAATTATCACAAAATAAGTTTTCCCCAACTCTATCCACATAATCACCTCAAGGAAACACAAGTCCTCCCATGTGGAGCGACTGGACTCCCTAAGGGAGCTCACCCTTATTCATCCAAGTCTTCCTCAAAATCGTAGAGCTAACCTTTCTCTCCTTGTTGTGAAAATATGCCTTCCTTGATTGTGTTCCCTTTTTCTCTTACATGGAATTTAATGTTCACCATCATGAACTATCACATCCTTTGTGTGTGTTGCATCCCTTTGAGGTACAATGCGCCCAAATGAACCCTTGTGCCCATTTGTGGACCCAGTGTGCCGAAATGAACCCATGCACTCTTCATCCATCACGTCCCTTGGGACTAGCATTCCCCAACATTTGTGTGCTCCTCATGTCGATGTGCCCCAACCTATTTAGTATGCCCCGCCTTGTGCTTTACCTCATGGTTGGGAAATCCCCTTGGTGTGCTCACAAGCCCAAGGTGCCCACTTGCCCAACTAGTGAAACACTTAAGTTTTGTCACCCTGAGGACTTGCACGAAGGTGTCTACCCTCTTCTAGTCGAAGACCTTACACTTGGAAATTTAGGTTAAGGTAAGCTCTAGTAACCATAAATATGACATACTTAGTAAAAATCTAATTTTAAAAGGGTCCAGAGTATTTGCAAAGGAAGACCTCATTATGGAAAACTAAGTTGAATTAAGGAAGGAATTTCAAAAAGTAAAAGAAGCTAGGAAGGAAGGAAGATGGGTAGCAATTCATAATAGAAAATCTATTATTATGGATAGAGATCAAAAAGATAACAATAAATAGGAATTTGGGACATTCTAGATCTTGTCTTGGAACTATCGTGGTTTTCCATGGAACAAAGGGCCTATGTTAAGTTGGATCCCGAGTGAAATTCATATTATATTACTTGTTGAAACTTGGGAGCACGAAGAATATAAAGTCCCTAACATAGAAGCATATGTCTTGTGGCCCATATGTAACAACATATCCTACTACAAAGGGATTGGACGCATAGCGTGTTACATGAAAAATATTTTTTCCTCACATTAGGCTTCACAAGAAAGACCCTTTAAATTAATACATGTGGATGGAGATTTCATATATTAATGCTAAGAATATTTATATAACAATATGTTATTTGGCACCTATTAATTTTACCTTTTATAAGAAAAACAATCTAGATAAAAAAAATCCTTACAATGGCTTAGAACATGATATTTACAGTATGATAAATGAAGGTAGCATGCTCTTGCTAGGAGAATTTAATGCTAGAATAACAACTAATCAAGGTATTATTTTAAGCAATAATTCCAACCCTAATATTCTATGGCTAGATGAGGACCTTTTTTTTACCAATAGATACAAAAGAAACTCTGAATACTTAGGTGAGAATCCATTTGGTACTGAACTAATCAAACTATGTAGTTCTCAAG
>JASDQU010750723.1:16607-28339 GCA_032191745.1 Picea mariana
CTCGAGATGCAACCATTTTATCCATTCTCACTGTTGTCCTGGCACATAGTTCCTCAGTTACCCTTCTACCCATTTTTTCACTATCTCAGTATGTCTGTCTATTTGGGGGTGATAGCTAGTACTAGGTGTGAACTCTGTCCCAGATAACCTGAATAGCTCCTGCCAAAATGCATTGAGAAACCTGTTATCCCAGTCACTGACTATGTTCCTCGGTACACCATGGAGTCTGAACACTTCCCTGAAGAAAAGATATGCCACCTGAGATGTGTTGTATTATGAAGGAATGGAAAAACAATGTGCATATTTGGTCAACCTGTCTACCACCACATAAATATAGTCCCTGCCCTAGAATTTTGGTAAACATGTAATGAAATCCTTGGAAATTCTCTCCCATTTCCTCTCTGGAATAGGTAGTGGTTGGAGTAAACCTGCTAGGTGTGTCATTTTTGTCTTGTTCTGTTGACAAGTCATGTAATCCCTCACATACTGCAGTACATCCCCCTTGAGACCCTTCCATGAAATCTCTCTCTCACCTACCTATAGGTCTTCAAGTACCCTGGGTGGCCGACTAAAGGGGCATCATGAATTTCCCTCAAGATCTTATCCTTGAGCATGGATTCGTGGAAAATATATATCCTCTCCTTGTAGTGGATGATATCATCCACTACTCTGTATCTGTCATCCTGGTTAGTACCTTCCATCAACTCACATAAAAATGTATTTTTGGAATATTCCACCAAGAGTGTAGACTTACAATTTGCTGAGACCTCGACAAGGGAAAAGACTAAAGGCCTCCTATAAAGGGAACTGACAACTACATTCTTCTTTCCTTTAACATATTCAATATCAAATTCATATGATTGTAACTTACCCACTTTTGTTGTCTTTCGCTCAAATCCTTTTTCTCCATAAATTATTTCAAGTTGTTGTGGTAGGTCCTCATGACAAAACATCCTCCCACTAGGTACTGTCAGAATTTGGACATTGCATGCATAATAGCCAACATCTCCTTATCAAAGATGGAGTAGAGCCTTTCTGGTTCCCTCCACTTCATTCTCTCAAAAGCTATGGGATGGCGGTTTTGCATCAGTGCCACTCCTATCCCTTCTCTGGATGCATCACACTCCAGTACAAATGGCTGAAAGAAATTTGGAAGTGCTAGTACCGAGAAAGTGATCATTACCTTCTTCATTTGGTCAAATGTTGCGTGTGCTTCCTCAGTCCACCTAAATGCTCCTTTTTTGGTCAGATCTATCAGCGGTGCCCCAAGTTGTGAAAACCCTTTCACAAATCATCTATAATAGTTGCATATCCCAAAGAATCCTCGCAACTTTGTGATCGACCTGTGGATAGGCCAATCTAAGATCACCCGGATATTTTCTTGATGCATCTTCACTCCCTCAACACCTATTATGTTCCCTAAATACATGATCTCTGTCAATCCAAATTCACACTTTGCCTCGACAAAAAGCGACTGTTGCTCCATAATGGTGAGAATCTCATCCACATGCCCCAAATGTTCCCTCCACGTCTTACTGTAGATCAGAATATCATCAAAGAACACCAATAGGAACCTTCTCAACTATTTATTGAAGATATGGTTGATACACGACTGGAAGGTAGTTGGTGTGTTAGTCAACCCAAAGGGAATGACCACAAACTCATAGTGACCATTGTGACATCATAATATTTTTTTATGGATGTCCACCTCTCTCATCCTAATCTGGTGGTATCCTAATCGAAGATCAATCTTCGAAAAATATACTGCTCCATTTAGCTCATCTATCAGCTCACCAATCCTTGGTATCGAGTATCTATTTTTAATAGTATTCTTATTTAGATCCTTGTAGTCAATGCACATTCTCCACATGCCATCCTTCTTCTTCACCAATACTATTGAAGAAGCAAATAGACTAGAGCTAGGCTGGATGTATCCCATCTCCAATAGCTCCTGTATGGCCTTTTCTATCTCATCCTTGAACTTCTTTGGGTTCATGTACGGTGTAGTAATCACTAGCTTGGCCCCTTCTTCTAACTCAATGACATGTTCTAATCCTCAGTCTGGTGGTATTCCTGCTGGTAGTGGCCCAAATACCTTATCATTCTTACCCAGTAACTCCTGTATGTCCACATGGTAATGTTGGCGATCCTGGGATGGCTTCTACATTTTGACCAATCACTTCACTGTGCATGCCACATATTCATTTCTAAAGAGAGCCTCCATGCATCTGTTGGATACAACCTTGGGTGCTCCTAATGACACACCCCTCAAGATAACCTGTTGACCCTTAGTTTCTATGAATTCCATCTTCATCTCCTGATAATTCATTTTGAAGTCTCCAAGGGAATATAGCCATTGTACTCCCAATACCACATTGGTGTCTTCTAGTTCCACCACATAAAATTCATCGTTAAACGTGTAGTTTCCCAATGTCACATCCAACCCTCTAATACTCTGGGTACATGTCATGTTGTACCCTTCTGCCACTACTACTTCAAAAACCTCAAATTCCTCTGTGGGAATTTGTCTCCTGGTAACCAATGCTGCATCTATGAAATTATGGGTGGACCCTCCATCAATCAACATTGTAACTCTTTGTCCCTACATAATGCCCCTGATTTGGAAGGTATAGTACTTGGGGAATCCTGACAATGTGGCTATGGTCACCTTCTTGACCCCTTCTTGTAATAGTACATGTTCTAGAATTTCAAGGTGTGGTGCCTAACCACTGTTTTGACCCTCATTTGGACAGTGCAGTTTCCCCTCCTCATCTTCATATTCTTCATCAAATAGTACTTCAATATAATGGACCTTTCCCTTTCCCATACATCGGTGACCTGGTTCCCATGGATCCTTGCAACTAAAGCATAATTTCTTTCTTCTAATCTCTCTCCGAGTGTCTTCGTTCGACTTGTCTTTCCCTATCCATGTATGTTGGGGAAACTTTGTCGCTTGGCCCTTCTGAGGAATGAAGGTCTTTACTGGGGCATTTCTAACCATTGTTTCTACCATATCTTGAGTTTTCTTGATGGCATCCTATAATGTGGGTGACCTAAAATACTGAACCCAAACCATCAAGGGTTTAGTTAGCCCCTCTGTAAATAACATCACTAACATTTGTTCTGAGATATCAGTTACCTTGACAACCAAACTATGAAACTCTGCAATAAATTCCTTTGGTGTACCTGTCTGTGTCAACTGGGCCAACTCACTAAAATAAATTTTACGATCCTTCCTTTCGAACCTGTCATCACCCTCTGGGTGAATTCTACATATGATGTAATGTTAGCATGTCCAAGGGTGACCAACCCATGATGCCACCATTCATGAGCCTCCCCATCCAAATGTAAGGTGGAAGTATTGATTGCCTCTACCTCAGTCATTGGGTAGAGCTAGAGGTAAGTTTCCATCTTCTGCACCCAAGCACTAGCTTAACTCTTAGCTTATCCATCGAAAGAGGGAATAGTTAACCTACCCACCTTGTGCGTAAGATCATATTTTTGATGGTATTGCACTGCTTTGTTCCTATATTTAGCATTGTAATAGTCTTGGAAAGAAAATAATTCTTGGAAACCTTCTGGTGTGGCTAGGTACTCTTCGTAACCCTTAAGGGAATCACTATCTTGGTCATGTTGTTTTGGAACTTCTGTCTATTGTTCCTTAAGAAATTGTGGTAATGGTGGCCTTGGTATTTTACTTCTACCTGTCGGTGAGCTTCTCTGTATTGGAATATGAGTGTTGTTATTATCCCTATAGGACCTACTACTTTGTTGATTGACCTCTGTCTAATTCCCATTGTAGCCTCCTTGGATTTTAATGAGTTGTGTCAGGAGTTGTGTTGTTTGTTGTTTGCTAGCAGTCATCTGTAGTTTTCCTACAACTATAGATTCCAACAATTGTTAGACTTTGTCTTCACCCTCATTTCCCATGCTTTCGTATAGTTATGATTCTGATGGGATTTCTTCTGAATTCATCTCCAGTGATTTGTTAGAGGGTTTTCCTCCACCCCCCTTCTTCCTCGACATTACATGCTGGCAGAATCACCAGCTCTGATACCACTGTAATATCCTTGACCCAAATTATTAATTCTTCCTATGTGAAAATGATATTAAACCCTTACAATATTTTTCTCAATGAGGAATATTATCAAACACATGGAAAGCACACATAAATAGAGAAAAATAATATGGCATCTTATTATGAATGGGAAAAACAATGCAAATATCTCTAGTGCTTGTAAAAACAGTTGCAGAACAAGACTAGGAATATAAACTATTGGTTGCTAGGAAGGTACACAATCTGCTACAAAACACACAAGGAAACCTGGTATGATGCCAACATAGAAACCGAGGCTCTCCAAGCCTCCCACTACTCTACTCTAGTATACTTCAAGATCTTAAGAAAATACCACATGACAAAGACTCCAAATGAACTCTCCTTTGTCTAGCTAGGGTCGGTATTGCACCACTGAAAATAAAGCTGTACTAGAAGGGTTTTTCCCAAAACCCTAACGAAAACGCTGGCCAAAAGAGCACTCAATACATATCAAATCATAATGCCCAAAGAGGTAGGCTCCCTTTCTATTTATTCTTCTTCTCTGATTCTTCTAGATCTTCCTTCTTGACCAAATCAAACCCTCACTTGATTAAAATATAATTATTTATTTTATTTAATATCTCTTTAGGGCTTGATACTTTGACTCCCCTTTTTCTTTGTTGACTATAGCCTATGAGAGTCATGTAGGCTAATGAGTCATCCATTGGAGGGGGACATCACATGCTATTTTTTATGAAATGTCAAAAATGTTTACGAGGCCTTACAAAAATGCATGCCTAGATTTCCTCATGTCTAATTTAAGGAAATGGTTGATGATAGTCATCGAATTTTCATGCCGAGAAAAAAACCCATGTCTTAGATTTTCTTGATTCAACTTCAAATGCATGCAGTTTTCACTCAAAATCACCCTCTAACATTGTTTTAACATTTTCCATGAAATGCATGCCATCCTCACAAAAATTTACATCGAGGCCATGTTAGAGATCCAAATCAAGTTTTGTAAGCTACTCTAATTTCTCCATTCAAATATATATACAAGCTATTTTCATCTTGTGCCATGACGCCATGTCTAGTGCTTGGAAACAAAATTGTCCTTGCTTCCACAATTCAAGAAAATGCATATCAATAGCTTTAAAATTCATGCCTAGGGAAAAGTAGGCATACATGGGTCTTGAAATATGAATTGGAATTACTTCTAATTCTTCCATGCCTATTTTCAAATTCAAATGTATGCAGGATAGCCTACTTAACTTGGCATGCTCCTGCATCATAATATGTCTATAGAAACATCAAGGCCATGGGATTTGTATTTTTTCTAGAACAATAAGCATAATCCATGTCACATTGAAAAAAATATTCATCATATAGAGAGAGGATACCTAATTCAATAAGAGATTAATCTTTTTAAACCATGGTAAAATTTTCAAGAAGAGGGGCTACTATATCAATAAGAGGATATGGAATAATCTTGAATTCATAGCCATCTGTGCATGAGAGAAGAGATGTGTCATTTTCCCCACTGAATTAGCTGCATCAGACGAGAGAGGGTAAATAAAAGGATTGCTTATGATATCATCTAATATTAATGGATTAATGTCAAACAAGCTATCACAAATGCATACATTTCTATGTTCAACACCCTTAGTTCTATGGTATGTAATTTGTTAAGGTTGTTTTCAAAAGAAACAAACTCAACATTTCATTTTCGAGGAAGGGTGAATTATTGACGACAATAATGTTGATCACAACATAACTCCTATTGTGGTAAATCCATAAGAATTCTCTCAGACAATAATGTTTTCTAAATCTGAGTCGAGATCAAGCCTATCATCACTGTTATCACTGAAAAATCATTCGCAACATTGCACACAATGGTTGAAGAAAGACATCAATGCCAACAACAATTAGTCCACCTACAACACCAAAGTCCACCAAAAAGGAAAAAAAAACTATATACTTGGTTCAAAAATCAAAGTGCGCAAATTCACCAAAAGGAGCATGCACACAGTGTGCAGAATGCATCGGCTAACACAGGCCTCAACGCACATTGTGCACAATATGCACGACTGTCTACGAGAAAAACCACACACTCCTATGAATGACACATTTATGAATCTTGTCGCCCCCCCAACCACTTCTAGTCTGACCCTCAACACGATTTGACACTCATATCTGAGCGATATCCATCTTGGAGGCTGGTCAAGGGCTAGGAAGTGCCCTAAAAGACCCCTTGTTCACACTATGAACCAATTATATCTTGCCATGAAGGAATGCTATAAATATGTGCCATGGGTGTGCTAGAAAAATAATAACTTCAAGGTATTGTTATGCTGCAAGAATTCTTCTTTGAGAATCCTCTTTTCTCTTTGAATCATTCAAGCACCATTGTAATAGGCCATTCCACTCACCTCTTGAGGGAATTGGCATTTTATTTCTTCACCATTTGTCATTTTCCATTGTATGAAGAGAAGAGCTCTCTATTAGGGAACTCAAGAGCCCTCTCAAGGAGGAAGAGGGGACTCATAAGTCCCTTCCTTTCTCTACAGTGTTTAGCCTATCAATATATTGATCCATTGGTAGCTATATATTGGTCAATTTTTTCTTTTCATAGTTCTAGTTCTTTCATGCTTCTATAAGATTTATTTCTTAGTTGTTTTTAGTTGTTATTTACTTGTTTTCATGTGTATTTGGTTATTTAATCAACTCACAAACTTATGTCTTGTTTAGTTGACTTAAATAAGCATGCAAGTGTTGTGTTTTTGCTCACCCATGTGACAAAGACAACATAACAGATTGGCCACCATATTGGGGATTGGTATCAAAGTCCTCCCTATTTAAGTCTTGAGAGCACTTATTTTTTATTTTTTTGACATGCAGGTACCAAAATTGGCTTAGCCCAACCTTCCAAAGTACAAATTCAGAGCCAAGGAAGGAGTATTTCGCTTGGAAATTTCTTTCCTGACGCGTGACAGGAAGTGCACGGATTTCAAGGCCCACAGACGCGCACTGTGCACGTGACAGACTTATTTTCTCTGCACACTCTACGCTCTCTGCGTGCCTGTCAGAACTGTAGCCCGCACATAAGTCCAGGTTTATCAAATTGTAAGGGTTCTTTTAGATGGTTTGAGGGCCCCTAAACTTCAAATTTTTATTTTCCTGCACTTTGTAAAGCAACTACACTTCACTTAGAGTCCTTTCTCACAAGAAATGTTAGCTAACATAAGCACTTAGGGGGTAAAAAAATCATAATTCTTCTCTTTGCTTTGTTGCCACATGGATGGCTCATTTGGCTTGAAAAATGTTTTAGTTGAAGTTATTGCTTTTTCAAACACACTCAATTAATTTGGGACTAGAAATCAATTTTGACCCTCAAGTATGCTCTTCCCTCGCACCCTAGTGTGATCTTGGGAATCAAAAAAGGTGGTTAAAAGGAAGTTTCATCTCCCTTAACAAATATTTAGGAGAGGACAAAGCCCCCCTAGGGTTCCTATTAGTTTTGGAAATCATCTTAAATTTTTGTAAGGGCCCATACATGCCCACATGTTGCACTCTTAGGATAGTTTCTAAAAAGCTTTCTTAGTTTAGACAACATTCTAGGAAAGTTTAAAAGATCGAGTAATCGGCCCATACATTCCCACATGTTTGCAATTCTAGGATAGTTTTCAAAAATATTTCTTAGTGTAAACAACATTCTAAGGAGTTTAAAGGATTAAGTAAGGACCCATATGTCCACATTGCTAGTTCTTTAGGGATTTAAATATTCCGCAAGGTTGTACCAAAGACACATAGTAATCTAGGTAAGAAGATTTATAAGGACCACAAGAAGTCCACATGTTGCAATCTCATACTTAACTTATTAAAAATATTTGCACACTTTTTCACTTTCTTGCACACAAATCCACTTAATTTTTATTATCATAATGGAGGTCGAAGTAGGATTTCTTCAAAGGAATTATGAAAGATCCAACTACTTCTTTGGAAATTATCCACACCCATTTAAATACAAAACAATATTGGTCCATGACCCCAATCTCTCATCCCACCACATCTAAAATTTTCTAAAAACACACTAAATTTTCCTCCACAGGGGGTGCCAAAAGAAATTTTTAGTCTAGGTAGGATATCAGGGGTAAGCATCCAAATAACCCCCATTATCAAGTTCTCACATTTTGAAACAATAGAAGTTGAGAATAGGGATCCTTAAAATTCTCCAAGTCAAGTGTTCCTATACCATAAGGCATGGATATGCCCTTGAAGGGTCGAAGGTCGAGGTCTGGTTGTTTTGTGCATCCCTCCTTGAGTCACCCAACTCTTGTGAGGGCATCCATACCGTGACCCATTTCTGAGGTCGAAAATCTAAATGCCGCACTTTGATCGAGGTACTTAGTGGCCAAAATTATGATATCTACACATGTGGCGGTTGTGGGTTGCAATCGCACCTTGGTCGGATTTTGTGTGGTTATTGGGAAATATCCCCAACTCTTTTGGGATATGCACCCTCTACCCCTTATTATAACTGACTACTTCAACCTTCACTAGTTCCTCTTCCGGTGGCTTCAGACCCCATTGTTGAGTGCTATTGGAAGACCCAGTGATAAATTTAGAGGAAGGATGACATGTCTTTTAAGACACGATATTTTATTTTGTGTTATTGTTCCCCCATGCGGACAAAATCCACCTATCCACATGCTTGTTTATTTTTCATTTGATTTGTGTATGAGGTTCATTTGATTACATGCAATTGTGAGTTATACTATGTTGTGAAGGTAAAAAATATAAAAGCACTTGTTCATTTATTTCTCTTGTCACCATTTTCACACATTCACTTTGCTAGTCGGAACCATAGGGGACCCACAGAATCCCCGTCATTCTAGACGCTTGCAGAATCTTCCTGCTATTCTAGGAGGAGTTCCTAGTTTTTCCAACTCACCGGCTCAACCCTCTCACACCCCCGTGAGTGCTACTATTTTGGGATCAACATTACTTGGTTCCACTTTGCTTGGGTCAAATACCCAAGGCCATCCATCTATTGGTTCTCCTTCACAAGGAGGCGGGAGTCAAACTTCTTCTCAAGGAAGAAGTACACACCCACTAAATCCATCTCAAAGGATAGGTCCATTACCTACACACACGATGGCTGGAACTAATCCTTCACCAAATATCCCTATAGCATACTTGGAATCCCTCAACATTGTTGATTTAACCAAACTCATGAATGACCCCATTTTGCATGATGCTACTTGGCCCAATATGCCTACCAAGTTACCTTCAGACATTCCAAAGTTTGAAGGAAAATTGAGGGAAGATCCTACCAACCATGTTATGACCTTCCACTTATGGTGCTATTCAAACAACATCATGGATGATTCCATCCGCTTAAGGTTATTTCAAAGAACTCTCACTGGTTCATCAATGAAATGGTATGTGTGGATGAAAAATCAAGGTCCCATGTGACCTTTGAATCATTGGCCAAGGCCTTTTTGTCCTTTTCCAATTACCAGTTCGTCATGACACTGGTCTAGAACTTATCTCCGAGTTCAAACAAACCACTGCTATCCATATCGTCGACCACATCCATGAATGGCATCAACGACATAGCTTATGTAAGAAGAAACCACCAAAGAATAACGTCTTGATTGGTTTCTTAAATCGCTCATCTCTGTGATTGCCAAAAATGTAGCATCCACTGTTCCTCAATAAGAGGAGGAGGCCATCAACAAGGCCCAATAATTTGACCTCATATATGCCAAATCGGGTTACTTGTACACAATATTTCTTGATGCACCCAGACCCCTATCATTTGGCCAGGACAAATCTGGGGTTTCTCATGCTACAGATGGGTTGATTAGTTCTATGACACATCGCAACCCTTACAACCACCCCTCACCTACTTATGGTACAAATCAATATCCGCAACCATATGGAGGAGCGTATTATTACCTCCTCCCACTCACCAAAATTCATATCTTGTTGGTCCCTCTCAACCGTTGGGGGCACCCCCAGCGGTACCCATGATGCATCTAGTCTCTCAACCAAGTACGAGTTCACCGTCAACTCCTGCATATAACCCCAATAGTGGTGGAATTACTTCCACTTCCTACACACCATATGGATCGTCTCCACAAAACAATCCATATTTTCCATTTCCTGGTCCTCCCCAACAGGTTGCTCCCCCACCAGGACAACCACGTGTCGGTCTTAATTTTTTTCATCCCTCTCCCATTCAACAGGTTCATGATTTTGAATAGTTGAATACGACAAATCTATCCCATCAGCCGAATAATGCTAATAAGAAAGGAAAAAATCGAAACAATAACAACCCAGGACCAGGAGGAAATAACCCCCAACAAAACCAACCTGTTGGGGGCAACCAGAATCAAGGAAACCAAAACCCCCAAGGGGGTAACAATAATGATCAACCACAAAAAGTGAAGAACAATAACCTCATAACTAACTTCCCTTGCGCTCTTTGTGGTGAGTATGGACATTATAATCACCACTGCCCCCAAATTTCCGAGTTCAAACGAATGAAAGAATCCATGAACACTCGACGCCCCCCATCCCCACCTGCCCTTCCGCAGGCCTCACAACACTATTTGCAACCACCACCTCTGGTCGTGTTGCAAAACCCTATTCCACACCAAGGTGTGATGAATACCCAACAAGAGATCAACCCTACCCCATCACAAATGGGGCAATATCAAAATCCAGGTCCTAATCACCCCGTAAATACAACCGATCAAAATATCCTCCTTACCAGCGAGGAAGAGATTCTTCTTCAAACTCACGGTTGTCAATACAGTGTCCCTCCTGACTCTACCCCAACCACCTTGGGAACAACTCCCGATACAGCCAAAAAACCATTGATAATCCCATGCCCTAACATTGACCCCAATCCTCATATACCCCATGTACCTCTATGACGAAATGCACATAACCCTCATGCTAGGGCAGCCCATAACTACAGTTTAGTCGATAATTTAACACAATCCCCTGTAGCCATGTCTGTGTTGGAGGTCCTCCAAACCTGTCCCTCACAACAAAAATCCTTGCTTTCCTCCTTGGGGGCAGTCGACCCAACTGATACTCGACTCATCACCTTTGATCTAGACAATGGGGAAGCATGCCTCCCCACCCTTGTAGCTTTTCAGATACCAGTTAATATTTAGATCCATCGGTGCATCATCGATGAAGGTGAATCCACATGCATCATGTCAAAATTCATATGGAAGAAACTCGACTCACCTGAGCTAGTACCATCTGCCATCACCCTGAGAGATTATGACAATTGACCATCATCTCCTAAAAGGGATCTTCCAAAATGTCCCCATAGAACTTGGGGGAAAAACCATCCTGATTGACATTGAGGTTATCGATGCCCCACTTGATTATAACATCTTGTTCGGGCGTAACTACATGTATGTTATGAAGGTTGTAGCCTCTCCTGTGTTTCATATGATGGTGTTCCTCCATAACGGGAAAATCATCACCATCGACCAACATACACATTATGAGCCTAATCATTCCACCAACATTGATAACATCCTCCCCCTTGTCTGAACTAGATTTGATGCTTTTTCAGTCATTGACATGGGTCCGAGAATATTCAAAGACCCATACTTGCTAGAGATTTATCATGAAGCACCACCTCTCCTACATCCTTCCATATCAACAC